>QGSO01000477.1:195868-406051 GCA_011037825.1 Carya cathayensis
GAACGGTTTTACTCAAATAATTTTTGGGATGAAATTGATATTTTTTTCCTAAAATATCTTTTTGGACATTGTTATTGAAATGACACTGGGATGATTTTTTGTTGTCCCAAGAAATATTTTGGGATGAAATCACTGTTTTTTGGAATACAAATTTCATCCCAAAAAGCCACTTCTATTGTAGTGATCATAGACTAGATGATCTCTTTCTTAACTTCCAGGTGATCAGCTATACATATGTAATTAAACTTATTTCTATAAGTCCTAATTTTAATTGATATTGCATTTTATTAAAGGATGAAATCATGTATTCGTATTACAAGTCTACTTAATAAGTACTATATGGGTCAGGAGTCGTGTTTAACCAACCAAACATTGAATGAATAAAAGAAATGCTTTAACCACAAACAGATTTCATAAAAGTAAACTTGCAAAATCATGTGACTTAATATGGTACGCTAGATTGTAAAGTTATTTTTAGTACTGTAAACTAGATCTAATATATTACATGAAACTACTTTAGCTTGTAAGTTTATTTTTATAAAGTCTATTTGTAACCATAACATTTCTCAAAGATAAGACTTTCCTATTGAGTACTGTAGAGTCTGGTCCACATCGCTCGAGCGGAGGCATTGGCCGCTCGAGCGAAGTCAGGCAGAGTCGAACGCTCGACGACAGCTCGACAGTGAGCTCGAGCGGTTGCGGAAGGGAGTTCGCTTGACACACCGCTCGAGCGAATATTGTATTTTTCACAGATCTAGGGTTTTTTCCGCCGTTTGAGTATATATATGTGATTTTACATCATATGTTCGTACTGTAGAACATTGTTAAAGAACAGTATTTCGCCCCACCACTGTATTGTAATTCCTCGGTAATAAAAAATCCTCTGCAGCTCCCGTGGACGTAGATAATTTGCCGAACCACGTAAATCTTGTGTCGTGTGTGATTGTTTTTCTCTTTCATATTTTATTTTCACTTTATTGTCATCGTTTTTCACAACAATTGGTATCAAGAGCCAAGATTCGGGTCTGAGGGAAAACGATGGCTGGAGATGAAGTGAAGGTATCGGGGATTGAGAAGTTTGATGGCACGAATTTTGGATACTGGAGGATGCAGATAGAGGACTACCTCTATGGGAAGAAACTTTATCTTCCATTATTGGGAAAGCGACCAGAAAAGATGGATGATGCTGATTGGAAACTGTTGGATTGACAGGTTCTAAGGGTTATTCGATTAACCCTGTCGAGATCCGTTGCACACAACGTCATCAAGGAGAAGACGACTGCGGATCTCATGGTAGCTTTGTCAGGTATGTATGAAAAGCCGTCAGTGAATAACAAGATACATTTGATGAAAAAGTTATTTAATTTGAAGATGGTAGACGGTATGTCTGTTGCACAACATCTAAATGATTTTAATACTATCACAAATCAATTTTCGTCTATTGAAATTGAATTTGATGATAAGATACGTGCACTGATATTATTGAATTCACTGCTAAATAGCTGGGAAGCCATGAGAATGACTGTTTGTAATTTTGCCAGCAAATCTAAGTTGAAATATGATGATATTCGTGATTTGATTTTGACTGAGGAGGTGCGTATGAAAGATTTAGGCGAGACCTCGGGTTCGAGTTCAGCACTAAATGTTGATTTTCGAGGGAGATCACAAGATAAGAACTCAAACAGAGGAATATCAAAATCAAAGTATAGGGGCAAGAGCAAGTCGAGGCTTGGTCAGTAGGCAACTTGTTGGAATTGTGGCAAAGCTGGCCACATAAAGAAGAACTGCAAAAATCCTAAAAAGACCGAGAATGATAGTGCTAATGTGGTAACTAAAGAAGTACATGATGCACTATTGCTTGCAGTTCATAGTCCAGTCAATGACTGGATACTGGATTCAGGGGCTTCCTTCCATACATCTTCCCACTGGGAGCTAATGCGAAACTATGTTGTAGGTGATTTTGGGAAGGTGTATCTAGTTGATAGAGAGGCTTTAAACGTAGTGGGGATGAGAGACATTGACATTGCACTCCCTAACAAGAACAAATGGATCTTGCAAAAGGTCAGACACATTCCTGAGTTGAAGAAGAACCTCATTTCTATTGGGTGTCTCGATGAGTGTGGTCATTCAGTAGTGTTCTCAAATAGCACCTGGAAGGTCACAAAAGGGGGGCATTGGTACTGGCTTGGGGTAAGAAATTTGGTACACTATATATAACTACTGGTTTGATTAACACTATTGATACTACCGTTGCAGAGAGCACAACAGATTTGTGGCATTGTAGGCTTGGTCGTATGAGTCAGAAGGGTATGAAAGAACTTCTGTCCATAGGCAAGCTACCAGAACTGAGGTCAGTTGATCTCAGTATGTGTGAGAGTTGGATTATGGGGAAACAAAAGAATGTCAGCTTCTTGAAAAGTGGCAGAACGCCTAAGACAGGAAAACTGGATCTAGTGCACACAGATGTGTGGGGACCTTCTCCAATGGCATCTCTTGGAGGTTCTCGTTACTATGTCACGTTCATTGATGACCATAGTAGGAAGGTATGGGTTTATTTTTTGAAGCATAAATATGATGTATTTAATGTGTTCAAAACTTGGAAGGCCATGGTTGAGACAGAGACAGGCTTGAAATTGAAATGTTTGAGGTCTGACAATGGTGGTGAGTACATTGATGGTGGGTTCAAGGAGTATTGTGCAGATCTGGGTATCAGAATGAAGAATACCATTCCTGGAACACTACAACAAAATGGATTTGCCGAGCGTATGAATAGAACCATAAATGAGCGTGCTAGAAGCATGAGGTTGCATGCTGGACTACCACCTACTTTCTGGGCAGATGCAGCCAGCACTGCCGTCTACTTGATAAACAGAGGGCCATCAGTTCCATTAGACTGTGAATTGCCTGAGGAGGTTTGGAGCAGGAAAGAGGTCAAATTTTCTCACCTTAAAACTTTTGGCTATCTTTCTTATGTTCTTATTGATTCTGATGCTCGTAGTAAACTTAAGGCTAAGTCAAAGAAATGTTATTTCATTGGCTATGGAGATGAGTCATTTGGCTATCGTTTCTAGGATGATCAGGGTCAGAAGATCATAAGAAACATGAATGTGATTTTCAATGAGAAGATTGTGTACAAGGACAAGTCTAGTATAGCTTTTGAAGCAGCTCCTCAGGAGTCCGAGTTCGTAAGATTGGATGACCTACCAAAGGTCACAATGCAGTGTAGAGATGTGAATGACTGGGAGAGTGGGTCCAGTGCACCCATTCCTACTATTCCGCAGTCAGTTTCAGAGTCGTCCACTCCTACAGTTGCAGTTCGTAGGTCGGTTAGGACTATACGTCCTCTGCGGCGTTTCTCACCAACTTTGAATTATATTTTGTTGACAAATGGTGGAGAACCACAGAGTTATGAAGAAACCTTGCAATATGAAAATTCTAGCAAGTGAGAGCTGGCCATGAAAGATGAGATGGATACCCAAATTGGGAATC
Source organism: Carya cathayensis (assembly GCA_011037825.1). Classification (NCBI taxonomy): domain Eukaryota; kingdom Viridiplantae; phylum Streptophyta; class Magnoliopsida; order Fagales; family Juglandaceae; genus Carya; species Carya cathayensis. Next base: position 199,358 of record QGSO01000477.1, read on the forward strand.
ATACATGAGAGTTAACAGAACTTTCATCAGGGAAGAAGGCATTACACAACAAGTGGGTGTACTGGGTGAAAACTGAGCATGATGGCAGTAAGAGGTACAAGGCTAGACTTGTTGTAAAAGGTTTTCAGCAGAAACAGGGTATTGATTACTCTGAGATCTTCTCTCCTGTGGTGAAGATCACAACCATCAGGATGGTACTGTCTATAGTTGCTACTGAAGATTTATTTCTTGAGCAGTTAGATGTGAAGACAACCTTTCTTCATGGAGACTTTGAAGAAGACATCTACATGCACCAGCCTAAGGGGTTTGTAGTACAGGGAAATGAATGCTTAGTTTGCAGATTGAAGAAGAGCTTGTATGGCCTAAAGCATGCTCCTAGAGTTGCAAAGCAAATCCTTGGCATGAGAATTGTCAGAGATAGAGTCAGAGGTACGTTGAGACTCTCACAGGCTGAGTATGTGAAAAAGGTACTCAGCAAGTTCAATATGGACAAGGCCAAACCAGTTGGCACACTCTTGGGCAGTCACTTCAGACTCAGTAAGAATCAGTCACCTGAGTCAGAGGAAGAACAAGACTACATGAGTAAGGTTCCTTATACCTCAGCTATTGGTTCACTTATGTATGCTATGGTTTGCACAAGACCTGATATTGCCCATACAGTGGGAGTTGTGAGTAGATACATGAGTAACCCAGGAAAACAACATTGAAAAGAGTGAAGTGGATTTTGAGGTACCTAAAAGGCTCATCAGAACGTGCTTGTGTTTCTCAAGGGAGAGCTTAGAGGTGCAGGGCTATGTTGATGCTGATTTAGCTGGTGATATTGAGAGCAGAAAGAGTACCACGGGCTTTGTTTATACTCTTGATGGTACTGCAGTGTCATGGGGTTCTAATCTACAGAAAACAGTTTCTTTGTGTGATGCCCCCAAATTCCGCTTGGGATTGAACGGACATTTGAAGCGTCGAGACATGCAACACAAGGTTACCTGCCCCCGTTCATGACATATAAGATGCAATGTTCCTAACATGCATCTAGCATTATGCAATATTCGCAGCGGATAATTTTTTTTTTCTTTAGCAATACTATGCACCAAACTAAAAATATCCCAAATACTTGAAACATATTTCATACATAAAGGCATACTAAAAAGCCGTGATCACCACACTAGTCTAAAATGGTTGTGATCAAAAGAATACTTGAGATACAACTCCAAAAGTATAAGTATTAACCTAAGTTAAATACTATACCATCATCAACATCGCACCGTGGTCTAGTCGTACGTATTCAGTTGGTCAGATTTCAATTCTCCTTTTGGTCCTGTAACAAGATCTACCATTCGGGGGGAATGGTAGTTGGGACTACCAAAGTGAGATTTGATTACAAATCTCAGTAAGTTAACATAAAACTCACACACAGGTTAAAATGCATGCATGGCAGTAAAAGCATAAATGCATAAGTATAGTCATCCATAAACATAGTATAACTTGACCTATAGCATGACTTAACCAGAACTTAAACGTGAACTGAACTTGACTTAACATGGCATAAACTTAAGCTTAAAACATAACATGAACAAACAACATAACATGTACGTGAGCATAATAAAACATGAACTCGATCTGAAACTTGACTTAACATAAACTTGGAATATTATTCAATTGTCTTGATTAATAACGTGCGTTAATACGTACTCCACAGTTGTTGTGGCCCCACGTATTCAAGTAACATAAAACATAATACGTACTCCACAGTTGTTGTGGCCCCACGCATTATAAGTAACATAAAATATAATACGTACTCCACAGTTGTTGTGGCCCCACGCATTATAAGTAACATAAAATATAATACGTACTCCACAGTTGTTGTGGCCCCACGCATTATAAAGTAACATAAAATATAATACGTACTCCACAGTTGTTGTGGCCCCACGCATTATAATAACATAAATATAATACGTACTCCACAGTTGTTGTGGCCCCACGCATTATAAATAACATAGAATATAATACGTACTCCACAGTTGTTTGGCCCCACGTATTATCATAACATAACATAAGATATAATACGTACTCCACAGTTGTTGTGGCCCCACGCATTATAAGTAACATAAATATAATACGTACTCCACAGTTGTTGTGGCCCCACGATTATCATAACATAACATAAGATATAATACGTACTCCACAGTTGTTGTGGCCCCACGCATTATAAATAACATAAATATAATACGTACTCCACAGTTGTTGTGGCCCCACGCATTATAAATAACATAGAATATAATACGTACTCCACAGTTGTTGTGGCCCCACGTATTATCATAACATAACATAAGATATAATACGTACTCCACAGTTGTTGTGGCCCCACGCATTATAAATAACATAAATATAATACGTACTCCACAGTTGTTGTGGCCCCACGCATTATCATAACATAACATAAGATATAATACGTACTCCACAGTTGTTGTGGCCCCACGCATTATAAATAACATAAATATAATACGTACTCCACAGTTGTTGTGGCCCCACGCATTATAAATAACATAAATATAATACGTACTCCACAGTTGTTGTGGCCCCACGCATTATACGTAACATAAAATATAATACGTACTCCACAGTTGTTGTGGCCCCACGTATTATACGTATCATAACATATCTTATCTTTCTTAATGCATGAGACATTAATTAATATCATATACTTTTCTAACATGGCGTATACTTGTAAATGGCACAATATGATTTAATCATAACATTTCATGGCATACTTATAACATACATCATTGTATGACAGAAAAGATTATGTAACAGATAATTATTCATGAGAGATTAAATCATACATAGCAGATAAACATGTAATGACATAGCATGACATGGCATATACGAGAACATACATACATAAATTGTAGTTCTCTTACCCATCACACATACACAATAAACTGATAGTAAGTTAGAGGCTAACTTACCTCGATCGTCGCGTTCTATGAGAATAGAGTGCGAAACACGAGGAACTGCACAACAGCTGGAAGAGGAACACTCAAGTCCTTAAGATTTTCACTTCTGAACTTAATTGCCATATTATGAGCACTTGCAACACCACGGGCAACGTGAGGTTTCACTATACCCAGAAGAGATAATTTGACTTCAGAAAGCCTTTGCACTAAAACAAGTTCATTAAAATTATCAATAATAACCAAACAAACAATTCCTTTCTCAATCCATATACTCTTAGCCATAGTCAACCACAAGATGACATCAGTCACCCCGGACTATAATCCATATCATCACTGTTTCGGGACACTGTCATACAGTTTCCCAACACTACACCATACGCTCCACACTTCTCTGCTACGCCATCCAACCCTTCGTGACACGCCATCCGGTGTATCACGACCTAGTACAGAGTACACTCACGTGAACTCTCTTCCATTCACACTACAAAACCAACACTGCGATACACGTCTCACGGTGCATCGCTACGCGACACGGAGTACGCGCTACGCGTACTTCCTTCGCTACAACTCTCATCAACACGATGCACATCACACGATGCATCGCCATACAACACGGAGTACACTACATGCGTACTCCCTTCCTTCTACGACACACATCACTACAGTGCACGTCGCGCGGCGCGTCGCTGCATTACACAGAATACGCTACACGCGTATTCTCTTCACACAACCCGCCGTATCACATCTACGGCATCCATCTCACGCCTATACTTCACAGCACAGTCCACAAAATACACAATCAAACCAACACTTCACAACCACACTTCGCTTCACAACTACGCAACGAATTCCACAAATACAACTACACAATCCACAAACCAACCAACTATTTTAAACGTAAAATAACTAGAGATAGAAGGTTATACCATCGACGGGATAACCCGTGCGTCGCTCGTTGTTCGTCACGAACATGCGTCGGAGGAACGTACGTGGCGGCGTACGGTGGCTGTCCACCACATAAAGTGGTAGTTTGGGCTTGAGAAAGGCTAGGCGTGGTCTTGGAAGACTCATGATTTTACAGCTGTCGGTGAAGAACAAAATACGTGATTTACGGAAAAGATAATCTATACGCGTGATTCCAGATGAGGGTAAAGACGAGAGAGATGTGATTGCTGTCGGGAAATAATCCAAAACTGATAATTTTAGCGGGCTGTTACACTTTGTCTACTACAAAAGCTGAGTGCATTGCAGTGTCAGAGGCTGCAAAGGAGATGATATGGCTACAAGGCTTCTTGGAGGAATTGGGTAAAAAGAATCAGAAAGACACTCTCTACAGTGATAGTCAGAGCGCCATATTCCTTGCCAAGAATCCAGCATTTCATTCTAGGACCAAGCACATTCAGATCAGGTATCACTTCATACGATCATTGTTAGATGATGGACAGTTGTTACTTGAGAAGATATGTGGAAGCAAGAACCTTGCTGATATGTTGACAAAGGGTGTTACACTTGAGAAACTGAAGTTGTGTGCAACTTCAGTTGGTCTTCTAGCATGAAGACAGGGGCAGTGAGTTGCAGAGGTGGAGGATATCATGTTTGAGGAAGAGGACGATACAGCGAGTGTACTTGTCTCCAAGTAGAAGAATTGTTGAGTACTGTGGAATCTGGTCCACGTCGCTCGAGCGGAGGCATTGGCTGCTCGAGCGAAGTCAGGCAGAGTCGAATGTTCGACGACAGCTCGACAGTGAGCTCGAGCAGTTGTGGAAGGGAGTTCGCTCAACGCATGCTCGACATGCCGCTCAAGCGAATATTGTATTTTTCATAGATCTAGGGGTTTTTCCGCCATTTGAGTATATATATGTGATTTTACATCATATGGTCGTACTGTAGAACACTATTGAAGAACAGTATTTCACCCCACCATTGTATTGTGATTCCTTAGCAATAAAATCCTCTATAGCTCCCTTGGACGTAGGCAATTTGCTGAACCACATAAATCTTGTGTTGTGTGTGATTATTTTTCTCTTTCATATTTTATTTTCACTTTATTGTCATCATTTTTCACAACATTTCCTTTATAGTAGTGGCATGAATTCAAGAAGCAATGGAGGGTCGAGCAGCAAAACTAGCTCCGATAACTAGCTTCTAAAATCTTCCTCTTTCTTTAATAATTTTTTCTATTACATGTCTAGCTTACAAAGCTATCATCTTTGATGTTGTTATAGGAAATGACTTGTATAATTTAAGGGTATGCAAGTTCTGCACAGTCTTTCAGAAAAAAATAACCACACTTTGGAACTAAATGAAAAGTCTAGTTTTTCTTTTATGGTGGATCCCACTTTTATTTAAATGATTTTACAAAATTTGCATACATGGACATAAAAGGCAGATGAAGAATGCATTTCGCTTCTTTCTAAATCTTAGCTCTAATGTCTTTGCCATTGAAATGTAGTCGATTCATTGCTCACCTTTCTAATTACTACTACTTGCTTATTTCCTTTTTAAGGGCACGTTTGGATGATTAAAAGTATCTCAAAATTTTTTAATTAGAAGTAAGATGGTTTGTGAAAGTGAATAAATAAAGTTAAAAAATTATTTGAATGTAATTTTTTAATATTATTTTTGTTTTGAAGTTTGTCGAAGTTTTATTGATTTTTGTATTTGAGAAATGATTAGGTAATGATTAAATGCAAAAATTGAAAATTTGAAATTGAAACTATTTTGTGTTTGAGTGATATAATTTAAGAATGAAATTAAAATAAATTTTGCCCTTTGACAATTTTAGGAATTCTTAAATCAACATCCACATGTTGCCTTTTCTGACTTTTTTCCTCTCCACTCTTATTTCCTCTTTAAATCAGCATCCTTATTTCTAATATAGAGATGCAAGTCTTGAGAGTCATGTAGTAGTAGCTTTCGCTTGAATCATTGAAATAGCCGTGCATGCATTTGTGGAACGGATCATTTGAAAATGAGTAATTCTACATGCAATTGTAAAGTGTGTAAATGCCGCATAATCGCTTTGAAAAAGAGTAGGATCTACTATTAAAAAATTAATTTTTTTATATGGGTCCCATATTTTATTCACTTTTTTCAAAGCGATTACACGGCGGTAGCACAATTCATGGTAGCAAATATCTTTTCTCTTTAAAAATATCTCCATCTATCTTTTAAGAAACAAGGAGTTTGAGTAGCAGCAAGATGGTTCAAATCTTGGCTTTGACTTTGGAAGCCAAAGAAACATGCACAATATCCCCTCTATTTAGGAGCTGAAATCTTCGTCTATTTGGCCGCTGCTATGGGGGATGATGCCTCCATCGATCTTACAGAGGGTAGCTCCGACCAGCATGCCTTAAAACAACCCTACTGAATTGAATCCAACCCAAGTCAAAGCAAATCACCAAAATAACTGCACACAAAATTGGTGATTTCACCATTAATATTAACACATATAACAATACTCACATTTGGAGGGTAGGGCTATATGCAATTTTTGTATCCTCAGAATCCAAATCAAAAGTCAATACCTGATTAAACACTTAGGAGGTAGAAAATGAAATAACTAGACGCATGCAATGGCTTTCCATAGTGGAGTATCTTTTCCTTCCTAGCTTGTTGCACCAAATATTACCTAGATCACCTAAGCCACCAAATAATGTAAGCTAGCCATTCATTTCCTGTAGAAGTTTCATGTTCCAGCCATAAGAACTACTTAATTAGCATTGTAAAGGACGTGTCCCACCACCAAACATATCGCATATCTACATATTAGAGAGGGATGGCGTTGGATGCCTAAGTCAGTAAAGAATGGTGTATAAGAATTCAAGTATATGATCAGAAATGTTTTAAATTTATCTGGTACCCATATATATAAGCATAGGGAAATGTTGGATTAGCATCACGACTAGATTACTTTCACATGATAATTAGTTTTTAATCCTACCCCTAAATAACAGAAGAAATCTGCTCGCCATATTAGTGCTTATATGCTCTATTAGTAAATAGAATATCAAGCCTTCATGGGCCTTCAGCCTCTAGTTTGGGCCATGTCTACCATCATAATTTACAGTTGGGCTACTGGGGCACTATTGGGCCATCCAGTTACCCCACTATTTCCATTTGATTGTAGGCGTAAGGAATTCATTATTGGCTAATGCATCCTCACCATTGTGCTGATTTATTTCAGGATGGCAAATTTACTTCTCAGACCATTTGTGGTTTGAATTGGATTCTAGGCCTTTTGACTACCCTTAAGTATTTTATCCTGCCATTTTGACATTTCAAGAATTAGGAAAAGAGATCATGGTTGCTCATGAAGTGGCAATGGTTACTGGATAACATGCAACCTTTCCCATTCCATCACGTCCTTTTGTCAAGTCATGATGCTAGAGTTGTTGTCCCCTCATATTCCCCATTTGCTTTACATGCTGGCTTCTCCTCCCATTTTGCCTTTCAGTTAGTCACCCTTTCTATTTTCTTCTGACCTGCGGTTTCTTTTGATTTCTTGAAACTTCTCGTAACTCCTTGCGATCTCTCTATCTCTCAACTTACTTCCTTTTCTGATTCTCAATGGCTGAACATGGCCTTTCTTTCCATCTGACAGACATGCAATCTTCCCACGTCTTGGATATCCCAACCTTTAAGGGGTATGGGTGGCATTCTACTCTCCAGCCTTGAGATCTAAAAAATTTGTGAGAAGATTTTTGCATCCCAGACATAGCTTTCTTGGAGATTTTGGCTCGCGGTAGTGTAGATGATGAAGGTTATAGAGGTAAGGTGGTCTTAAATATTTGCTCTTTGACCCATTGTTTAAGGCTTCCATTTTGCCGCCCCTTGCGTGATATTCTGGATCTCATTCACCTTACCCTTGCTCAACTTCATCCTTTTGTGCTGAGGGCTTTTCTTTGCTCCTGCATTGTGTTCCGCATGGCTCTTGAGCCCATTGGGGAAGAATACCCTGACTTAATTGTCTGGGAGTTCTTGGCTATTTATCACCTACAACTATCTGTTAAGGGCAACATTTTGAGCTTCCGGAAAAAGAAAAAAGGACAAACATTTGCCATGTTCAAGCCCCGCAACTCAAATGCTAAGAGTTGGACGGAGAAGTTTTTATTTATTTCTGGTAAGGGTTCAGATTTCTCGAGTTCGGAGACTCTTAAACGGGATTTCCCAATTGAAATGGATAATTTGTGTTTCCAAGCAAGCCCTTAATGGCTACATAGAAAACCAAATCAACAAATATGCCAACTAGTTAGTCGTTAATTTGTAGTTAACAAAAAATTGGCTCATTTTGCATAAATCCAAATCGAAATGGATTGAATGGACTGCTCACGCCGATAAATATTGGTCGGATTCGATCTAGAGGTACCACCTGTTCGACTTGGAGATGAAAAATGGCCGGGTCAAAAATTTCAATGTGGTTCAAAAATACTCTTTCAGACCGACCAAACCAAACTTATATCGCACTACACTCTAATAATTAGTCAAATAAGTGTCTTAATATTTACGCAGTCTAATGTCCTGTGTAGTGTCGTAAGGATTGGAAAAAATGCCAACTCTTCAATCTCTAAGACCTATAAGTCTTTTCCGGAAAGTGGTATACAACTATATTTGAAATGTACCATATGACCAACATGGTCCATCTTTGGAGGCAAGTCATTTCCAAATAGTAGAGTACAAGTATTCACTACAACAAAAGCTGGTTTTTGCCACGAGTTCTTTCTCCACGACATAATATCGGGGTAATTAGTCATCTATTTACACCAAACTTATCTGTGGGAGCAAAACATGGCTTTTACCATGCGATCATAGTGGTGAAAATAATTTACTGGCAAATAGATTTTTTTCCACGAATTTATTTATTTCTTGCCACCAATTTGTGTTAAGGGGAAAAATATCCACTATAATTATTTGAATTCATGGCTTAAAACTTTTAACGTCGGAAGTACTCGCTTTTCCCGCCAAATATACATCATCGCAAAATCTCACATGATTCTGTTTGGTTTCAGCTATAGCAAACTCCCTCCTGCAGAATATGCAACTGCAGTATATTGCAAAAGCATAATTGTAATGCTAGTAATAATATAGTGGGCAGTTGTATGGGAATATCAACTCTTAATATTAGCAAAATCTTTGATGATTAATTATAGGTACAAGAGTTACAAAAACAATTTGTGTATGATATATGGGCAAAAGTACATTGCAGGCTTTTATAATGTATATGGGAAACTGATACACAATATATGTAGAACCTTTACAAGACATGTCATTTAATCCATTTCCCAATTAAGTATACTGTTTGACAGAAGGTTGTTTTTTTTTCATTTTCAGGAAACATAAGCACCGAGCTCTGTGGAGCAATAGGCATTAACTTGAATGTTGGAAGCACACATTATGCAATGCATTACATTAATGCTTAGTAATCCATCTATATGTCCTTCATACCATCCTATAAAGTCATTAAATTGCCAAAAGATAGAATTCCCTCATGTACTTGGAATATCAGTTGTAAAGAAAACTGTGGGTTTCATGGCCTTGAACAATTTGTGATGAATTAACATTAAGGTTTCAGATATGTACTGAATTTGTAATTTAATGAATGTTGGGAGATTGCATGCTCTCTTTTGTGTCTTTATGAATGTTTGCATGCCTTGTATATCTTGTACAAGTGGCATTATATAGTATATTAACATGTTATTATAGAAGTCAATGATAAGTGTTTCCTTTGTATGTGTGGTATGGCCTTGAGGGAAATACTTGGATTCTGAGCTGGGATAACAGGATTTTGTGAATTGGTTGAAATAGGTGATGGTTTCTATGATCTGTATAATGGGTTCTTTTCCTTAAAATATGTTATTCCCACAGGTAACAAAATATAGGGTTTTCCCATATTCCCATTTCGTGGAAAAAAATTACAAACCTCCATCTAATAGGGTTTTGCCACCACTTTGTAGGTATGACAAAACAAATAAAATTTTTTTTCCACTGGCAAAACTGATGTGAAAAGATGCAATTACAATAGGCCAGCATCAAATAATCAATAGGCACAAGTTTATAATGTGGTGGAAATGCCTAGTTTCCACCCCAGTTATCTTTTCACATAACCATAGTGTATGGATAAAAGATTTTTCCCAACTATTTGGTTAAATGGAAAATAGTAATTTCCAATTACACAAAGTGGCAAGAAATAAGAGTTTGCTGCAACTGGCATAACATGGGTAATAACAAATTGCTACAAAAAGTAATTGTCCCAAAACAAAGTTTTGTCAAGATGGCATTTAGTGGGGAAAAATTGTTTGCCATATTATGTGAGACGATTGTAATCATGGATAATACAATTCTCCGACTATTCGTTTCGACAATAATAATCTATTAGCAATCATACAATATGGTGGAAAAAGATGGAGTTTCACAACTACAAACCAACCTGTGATATAATAGGCACCACGAAGTTGGTTACAATTGTGTATTGGTAACCAAAAGATGCAGTTACAAAAAAAATTTTGCCACCATAGTTTTCATGAATGAAATCATGGGAAATATACAATTCGCGACCACGAATATATGTGGGTAAGAAATTTAAAGGTCCACAGGTAAATAAATCCAAATAGCATTTGCCACAACACCATCATAATTTTCTTGCAAACCGTATTCGTGGGAAATATAGATCATTATCCACGAAAAATAGATTCGGTGGAAAAAATAGTATTCCCCACTTATTATATGCTACCAACCTCCCACGAATGCATTTTGGTGGGATAAATGTTATTGCGACTTAATCCTAGCCTTTTCTGACTACTCTCAACCATGGAAAAATCCTGAGAATATTTTAGCGATTACCGAAATGGACTAATATGATAAATGCAGATCATAAATGTATCACGTAATCAATGTAAACAAAATTAACGAGGACTTGGAGTGGGAACAAGGCATCTCTCTTCTAACAACCCATTAGAAATTCAATGGTAGAATTTCTATAGACTTGAGGAACGGCTAATCGCAAAGGTTTTAGCCTGTCAACATAGTCAGTGTTATCACTCGCTATAGTGCTAGAACTGTGATTTTAATTATTTGAGGTAGTTAGAAGTGTCAGAATACGTTATAATTTACACCACTAGACTCAGTTGAATATTTAGGATTTTATGGTCCAATAACTCATTTTCATAATTTCGGACGAAACGGCTGTTCAAAACTGTGAATTTATTTATAGGGGCACTTCGGGGTTGAGTTTTGGTAAACGGTTTTTACTGTAGGTTAATATGAATATTTAGGATTTTTCAATATTAAATTTATTACGTTTTTTTTTGGAGTGAATAGTAACCTCAATAAGCGTACTAAGTGCAGTGTTTTCAAAATCACAGTGTGGAATATCCAAATTAGGTTAGAGAAGTTTTATTTGGACACTTGGCAAGATCTTAGCCACACATAGTGAATAGTATTAGACACTTGACATAAAGAGGAGCTATTAGATGGATTTATGAAGGAAATCAAGGTGTAAAATCATGTCACCTAAACAAAACATTTTTCATCTGATCAACCAAATTGAGCCAGATCAAAGAGGGTTTCAACCCTAGTGAAATCCTAAATGGTTGGAATCCAATTGAAACCCCAAAAAATTTTTTGAAACCGAAACCCTAAACGGTTTCCCCAAACCCTAAAGTTGGCTTTTAAACCCTTTTTTATCCAATTTCTAGCATTGTGTTTAATCACTTGATTAAATCACTTTCACATACTATTAATTTCATAAATTCTTGTTATGACATCTTTATTCAACCTTTTAAACCTTGAAAATTTGATTGGGCCAAGAAAAATTGAATTTGGGCTTGATAGCATCTCAAACCCTAACCAAATCTCCTTTAAACCCCAAATTGAAGCCCACTTGGTTGGGGCCCACCAAGGCCCACGAATTGGCCACCTTGGCAAGGCTTCTTGGACAAGTTTCCTCCCCCATATGGCAGACCATTCACTTCCCTTGGCTGCACCCAATAGTGCCTTGACGAGATGGAGAAACCCACCCCATCAACCTCCATAACTCACAGCTTCTGCAGGCTGTCCTTTCCCCTCTCTATTCTCCACTTTATGTCACATATCTACCTCCAATCAATGGTCATTCAGGTCCATATCTTCTCCCTACAAAATTCTTGAGTCGTGCAAGTCACACTTACTTCCATTTCATCACTTCTTCACCTCGTTCTTCGAGAGAAACCCAAAAGAGCTCTCTCGGGCAGATTTCTAGGTCTTTTTACGTGAGCTTTTCGACCCCTTGTAAGTATTTTCACACGATGACTCCTTCATAAAAGTTGTTCCTCTTTGAGTATAGTTTCCATATATATATTATTCATATTATTCCATAGTCATTTGGTCTGTCAAAAGTATTTTTAACCATGGAAAGGTCATTCTGGGCATGAATCTGGAGAGTATGTTATGTTTTGGAGTTTTTGACCAAACTAATGGACATATCTTGGTCCGAAAATTTTATGGAGTGTTCTTAGCATGTGTTTAAGAGTGTTAATTGAGGTTTTGTTGCATGACTAAAGTTTTTGATGATAGATTTTCTTAGATCTAGAAACTTGAAAACTGGAAGTGGCANAAATGTTATTGCGACTTAATCCTAGCCTTTTCCGACTACTCTCAACCATGGAAAAATCCTGAGAATGTTGTAGTGATTACCAAAATGGACTAATATGATAAATGCGGATCATAAATGTATCACGTAATCAATGTAAACAAAATTAACGAGGACTTGGAGTGGGAACAAGGCATCTCTCTTCTAACAGCCCATTAGAAATTCAATGGTAGAATTTCTATAGACTTGAGGAACGGCTAATCGCAAAGGTTTTAACTTGTAAACATAGTTAGTGTTATCACTTGCTATAGTACCAGAACTGCGATTTTAATTATTTGAGGTAGTTAGAAGTGTCAGAATACGTTATAATCTACACCACTAGACTCAGTTGAATATTTAGGATTTTATGACCCAATAACTCATTTTCATAATTTCGGATGAAACGGTTGTTCGAAACTGTGAATTTATTTATAGGGGCACTTCGGGGTTGAGTTTTGGTAAACGGTTTTTACTGTAGGTTAATATGAATATTTAGGATTTTTCAGTACTAAATTTATTACATTTTTTTGGGGTGAATAGTAACCTCAATAAGAGTACTAAGTGCAGTGTTTTCAAAATCACAGTGTGGAATGTCCAAATTAGGTTAGAGAAGTTTTATTTGGACACTTGGCAAGATCTTAGCCACACATAGTGAATAGTATTAGACACTTGGCATAAAGAGGAGCTATTAGATGGATTTATGAAGGAAAGGTGTAAGATCATGTCACCTAAGCAAAACATTTTTCATCCGATCAACCAAATTGAGCCAGATCAAAGAGGGTTTCAACCCTAGTGAAATTCTAAATGGTTGGAATTCAATTGAAACCCCAAAAAAATTTTTGAAACTGAAACCCTAAAGTTGGCTTTTAAACCCTTTTTTATCCAATTTCTAGCATTGTGTTTAATCACTTGATTAAATCGCTTCCACATACTATTAATTTCTTAAATTCTTGTTATGAGATCTTTATTCAACCTTTTAAACCTTGGAAATTTGATTGGGCCAAGAAAAATTGGATTTGGGCTTGATAGCATCTCAAACCCTAACCAAATCTCCTTTAAACCCCAAATTGAAGCCCACTTGGTTGGGGCCCACCAAGGCCCACGAATTGGCCACCTTGGCAAGGCTTCTTGGACAAGTTTCCTCCCCCACATGGCAGACCATTCACTTCCCTTGGCTGCACCCAATAGTGCCTTGACAAGATGGAGAAACCCACTCCATCAATCTCCATAACTCACAGCTTCTGCAGGCTGTCCTTTCCCCTCTCTATTCTCCACTTTATGTCACATATCTACCTCCAATCAATGGTCATTCAGGTCCATATCTTTCCCCTACAAAATTCTTGAGTCTTGCAAGTCACACTTATTTCCCTTTCATCACTTCTTCACCTCGTTCTTCGAGAGAAACCCAAAAGAGCTCTCTCGGGCAGATTTCTGGGTCTTTTTACGTGAGCTTTTCGACCCCTTGTAAGTATTTTCATACGATAACTCCTTCATAAAAGTTGTTCCTCTTTGAGTATAGTTTCCATATATATATTATTCATATTATTCCATGGTCAATTGTTTGGTCAAAAGTATTTTTAACCATAGAAAGGTCATTCTAGGCATGAATCTGGAGAGTTTGTTATGTTTTGGAGTTTTTGACCAAACTAATGGATATATCTTGGTCCGAAAATTTTATGGAGTGTTCTTAGCATGTGTTTAAGAGTGTTAATTGAGGTTTTGTTGCATGACTAAAGCTTTTGATGATAGATTTTCTTAGATCTAGAAACTTGAAAACTGGAAGTGGCAAAACAATTTTTATTTGGAGAAAGTTTGAATATTTCGAGGTTTGATCTTACTCTAAAGATATTTTTATATGATGATCCTAAGTCTCTTATTTTCATGTTAGGATGTTATTTTGAAGATATTTATTATTAGTTTCAAAGATATTATTTTTCTATACAAGAGGATTTCGGTTAGGCCTAAGATTTGATATTTTTTTTTATTAGATCCATGTTTTATTGATATTTAGCCATGTGATTTTAATTTTGATGGTTGGATATTCTTTAGGACACATATTTAAACCATGTGATGCTTTATTTCGAAGATCTCACCTTCTTAAGCCATTGATAAAGAGATTTATCAAAACTAGTTGAGGAAAAAGTTTATGTTTTTGGACTAAGTGTCAAACCAAAAACTCAAAGTGTTATTTTGTGATTTTGGTGACTTTAGTTCGATGATTTAAAGCATGGTTGATGTTAGGATGATGTTATGAATATGTTAGAAGTAAGATTTGATTTTTGGAATTCTTGGAGATGTTTTGATTTAGGGTCAAAGCTTGTGATTAAGTGTTTGAATCTTTTTATAAAAAGTTTGGTGTTGATTATTAGCTTTTTCTAAATGAATGTTTTAAGTATGATTGTAAACTTAGAATAGGAAGATCTTTGTTGCAAAATTTTGGTTTAAGCATGAGTTTTTAAGTTGGAAGGAATTGCAACAAAAATCAAGAGAAATAGCCTATGGATGTTTTGGCCATAGTGTGTTTTCCATATTTGTGATTTGTTTTAAAAATTTCTAAGTTAATATTTGAGTTTAGGACAAAATTTACATGAGAAATGTAAATTTTGAAAATTTTTGGAGCTAAGATGTGAAATCCTTAAGTTATGGGTAAAATGGTCATTTTCCCACATGTAAAGGGTAAAATGATAATTTTACTCTAAGTTAGCTTGTTTTCATGTTTCTAATTGTTAGTAATTAAATTTCTAACTTTTAGAATACCTTCTTACAGTTTCTCGTGTTTTGCGCTTTATTCTTGTAGAACACGAAGATCGAGATAAGTTAGCTTCTAACTTACTATCAGTTTATTATGTATGTATGATGGGTAAGGGAACTACAATTTATGTATGTATGTTATCATATATGCCATGTCATTACATATTTATCTATTATACATTATTTATTCTGTCGTGAATATTTATTTGTTACACAATCTATTTTATCACGTATTATTATATGCTATAAGTATGTCATGTTAAGTATGCCATATGTTACATGTATGTCATATCATGTAATATTCACCATTGCAAGTATGTCATGTTAACTAAAGAAGTCAGATCAAGTTTATGTTAACTCAAGTTTCAGATCACGTTCAAGTTAAGTTATTCATGTCAATCACGACCCTAAGTGCTAGGATGGGGTAATATCCTAGTGGAACTCCTTTGTTCACACTAGAGTGTCTAAATAGGTGTGAAATTCCCTGAGTTGATGAAGTACAGTCAACAGGTTGGGAATGGGACCTAATTAGCTGGTCACCGGAGCGCGCCAAACACTAACGCCGATGGTGCCATATTTTATTTTACATGTATTCATGGGGCCACAACAACTGTGAAGTATGTATTAACGCATTCACAGCTGGTGTAGATACCTGTGTTGTGATGCGGTAATCGGCAGGGACACACGGCTTTAGGGGACCCGTGTAGCACCCATATGGTCACGTTATTAATTAAGTCTATTGAATAAGATTCCAAGTTTATGTCAAAAAGTTAAGAATAAGCAATCATAGTGACCCTATGAGATAATAATAAGTTTCAGATCAAGTCCACGTTAAGACAAGTTTCAGATCAAGTTCATGTTATGTTATGTTATGCTCATGTACAAGTTACGTTCATGTTCACGTTAAGTTTCAAGTTCATGTTCATATCATGTTATGTTCATGTTTATGATATGCTCAAGCTCACGTTCATGTTATGTTTCAAGTTCACGTTTCTGTCATGTTATGTTCACGTACATGTTATTTTCAAGTTCACGTTCATGTTATGTTATGTTCACGTTCACATTATGTCTCAAGTTCACGTTTATGTCATGTTATGCTCAGGTTTATGTTAAGTTCAAGTTCATATTTATGTTATGCATGTTCACGTTCATACTATATTTCAAGTCTATGTTATGTTTTAAGTTTCACGTTCATGTTATGTTGCTAGTCCAAGTTATGTTTTAAGTTCAAGTTCATGTCATGTTAAGTCAAGTTCAGTTCACATTTAAGTTCAGGTTATGTCATGCTATATGTCAAGTTATGCTATGCTTACTGACGACTTTAATTATGCATTCATGCTTTTACTGCCATGCATTCATAATTAACCTGTGTGGGAGTTTCTTGTTAACTTACTGAGATTTGTAATCAAATCTCACCGTGGTAGTCTCAACTACCATTCCCCCTTAATGGTAGGCGATGTGTCAGGATCAGTGTAGGGAGCGAACATTGGTTGACTGAAGGAGGTTGACTAGACACCGCAGACACGACACTGAGCTTACAACTTCCATAGTTAGTTTTTGGATAGTTTTCTGGCCTTGTTAGTAGAGTTACACGAGTTACTCGACAAACTTCCTCAATAGTGTATTTTGGTAATGTAAATATGGAGTTTGGTCTCCCATATTTTTGAGGTTATACTCTTCTAAGACTCGTACTGAAATTGAGGATGTTTATTTTGTTAAGTATGCTTGGATTACGATTTAACTATTTGGGATATTATAAGTTTGGTGCATAGTATTGCTCAAGAAAAAAAAAAGAATTATCCGCTGTGAATATTGCATAATGCTAGATGCATGTTAGGAACATTGCATCTTATATGTCATGAACGGAGGCAGATAACCATGTGTTGCATGTCCCGACGCTTCAAATGTCCGTTTGATCCCAAGCGGAATCTAGGGGTGTCACATCTCTCCATCATCTTCATTGTGCTAGCTCTTAATTTTGGGGAATGAAAAAAGATGAAAAACAATATGTGAAAAGTTGTGAAATATGCAAGTAACATACATGTAGGGTCAATTAGTATTTGATGCTTTTTGACAATATTTTATAGAATTGTTACAAAACATATTACCGTATGAAAATGTGAACATAATAATGGTTAGTACAGAATTGTTTTTATTTTGCCATCATTTCACTTATGTGACGCCCCCAAATCCCCACGTACCAACACAGGGAATTCGAGACGTCCGGATGGTGACAACCCGGGTCACCATCCTATCGACGAGTGCCAAGTGTGTGCAAGCGACGCATGTGCACAAGGAAATACGCAGCGGATAGCAAAGTCATAAAATTAAGTACCAGAATTTTATCTTAAATGAAATACAAAGCGATTCAAAGGTACATAATAAAATATTACAAAACATACATATTGTTTTAAAACCAAATAACAAGCATAAATTTCAACTCAGAACTCCGGCGGAGCCGCATCCTCGGGCTCAGCCTCCTCCTCATCCTCGAACTCTGCACCAAAATCTACGGTACCAAAAATGGTGCCGCAGGTAAGTAAAATCCAAACACCACTAGATAAAAGCATATTAAACTCAAACAGTATGCATGAATAAATGCCAAAGCATAAAACTCACAAACCAAATTTTCCATGCACGCCAAAAACCCATTTGGCTTAAAAACATAACCTTTAAACAAAGCTCGCCGTTATCCCCGATAACGGCCCACACACACTGTTTAAAACCAAGCATCGCCATTATCCCAGATAATGGCCCAAACCACCATTTTCCCAGAAAATGGATCACAAGTCCTTCGCCATTTTCCCAGAAAATGGCTCGTATCCGAAAACCATAAAAACCAACCGATTATGCATGCACCATGATCTCCCCTAGGGATCATCCGCACACTCTGGCTCTGTGCCACACCGCAGGTAACGTCTACGTGTGTGACACCTACACGAGTGATGCCCAGACTCGCGCCTCCATCTCGCGCGTACCTGGCCAGGCCATCCTCTAGTCCCCGCCACTCTAGGAACCACGGAGTCGACACGACAGCGTTACCGTATCGTGCGATCCGGTCGTCGCCCAGCGACAACCCAGGAGATGTCACTCCAGTATTATCCACTCCCGAGTGACCAGAGGAGCTCCACCGAGATAATAACCCATCCCGGCTTGGGCTCGCGATACGCACACTCCCAAAAACCATTTACGCCATTAAAAATAGGATTTTCTCAATTTAAATAAAATACACGTGCATATGTCATGTAAATGCAAATTTCAATGCTCGAAAAATAAAATCAACCATATCACAATAAAACAAGCAACTCCGTCCTCCATCCATCCGACCCCCGAACTCCTCAGACTCAGTCCGGAATCAGCAAACCAACCAAATAAATTATTGCAAGAGTAAAATATAATTAAATCTAAAAGTAGAGTTTGGAAAATACTTACAGCGCTATATAGGATTTTTAGAAGGTTCGGCGCGAAGCAAACGGCGATGCGAAAGCAACGTAACAGTGCAAATGCATTGTTCCCGTGGGTCGCAAAATACCCACTTTTGACCGGGGACAAACCAAGGCACCAAATTGATATGGAATGGTCTAAGGATGTTTATGAAGCTAGTGGAAGTGGGTTTTGGCCGTGGGTGGCGGCGAAAACGCCGGTAGAAGCGAAAAAGGGGCAAATCGGAGTTGAGCTCGTGGGAGCCGCTCCGGTGACCGTTTGAGGCCGGGGATGGGTGGGTTAGGACGGCAAGGAGTCGGTGATGAAGTGGTGAAGAGGTGGTGGCCGGAGGCGGAGCGACGACGGCGGATCGAGCCAAAAGCCGTGCGGCTTGTTGGGTGTTTTCCGGCCAAATGGCCGGCCGGTTGGGGCTGAAAACTGGAGGGGGTGGTCACCGGCCGGAGGGGAGTCGACCGGTAGGGGTAGTGCTGGCCACGTCGCCGGCGAACGGTGGGCCTGGGGTGGAGGCCGGTTGTGCGTGGGTGAGGAGAGAGAGAGAAAGAGATAGGCACGGGGAGAGAGAGACCGAATGGGAGAGAGGAGAGGAAAAAGAAAAAAGGAAAAAAAGAAAAAGGAGAAAAAGAAAAAGAAAAGGAAAAGAAAAGATGGAAGAAAACAAATGAGGTCCAGTCCTCACCTCGGAAGTCCAAAGACTGATCAGCCAAAAACGATATAAAAAACATAAAACGATTAAAATAAATTAAACACTACATCAAATAAATAAATAAACACAAAGAAAATATTTTAAACACATCGCTAAGCTAAAATAAAATAAATAACTAGCAAAAACCAACTATTAAATTTTTAAAACCAAAAACAAGCCAAAATAAATTAAATCGCAATTTAAATCCAACCGCCAATAAAAATCCATTTAAAACCCGATAATTTAAAATAAAAGCACTAAAAAATAATTAATTAAATTAAAATATTCCTTCAGTGAAAATACACATAAAAGCGGGTCATCACAACTTATGCCAAGAAACTAACTGCTGTTTGAGCTGTAAAATTGCATATTTTAGTTATTTAAAACCAATTTATTTCAACTGCTTCGTGACATTATTAATGGTTTTAGATGGAAAAATAGTTAATAAGCATAAATTCGAGTTGTGATTTTTAATTGATTAATATCATGTTTATGCTTAATTTTATAACTATAATTTAATTGAAAAATATTTTCTCACATATATAATATAATTTTAATAATCTATTTTCTTTTTAATTTATTTTGAGTGTTATTTTTTATTTCTTTGCAGCATAAATAAAATTCACGAGATCCGGTTCTGATCTGAAACGCATGCTATTCAAGTTTTTCAAAGTGGTGGATTTGGACAGTTGAAAAAGAAGACTTTGAACATAAGAGAATTCTCGGCAAAAATGAAAATCACGGAAACACGTTTTTAAGTGAAAAAATAATTCGGTGGACAACACATGCAAAAGAGTTGTCGTCGGCTTGAGAGAGTTGACGTGGGAGAGTTTTTTTTCTTCAGCTTGGGAGAGCTGGACGTGGCTCTTGCAATTGGACAGCGAACCTTTCAATATTAACGGAAAGCAAGCTACCAAACCAAAAGCAAAAGAGAAGAGTTTACGTGGGCTGAGGGGGACGGACAAAGAGGATGGAGCCAAAGCTGGGTGACGTGAAGGCCTGGGACTGGATGTATACGGAAATTTGATTGAGAATTGAGAAGGGTGGTCTGGACGTATACGGAAAAGAGAGATTACGTCTGTTGATCGTCTGCTGGCTTGCATGGGTCAACATTTACGGAAAGGGATTCCAGCTGGACGTTAAAGGGATGGTTTTGAATGGGAGAAAAAGGGAGGAGAGACGTGACACACTTGGTTCGTGGGGGCTGCTGCTAGCCTGTTTGAAACAGATTTAATTTGGGGTGAGAGAGGTAAGGGGAGGACTGGATTAGGAGGTCTTCCCCTAGCCTCGGACGGACAGAAAACAGGGTGAAAGGTTAGGAGGAGTTTACGTAGAGAAAAATAAAGAGAGCTGAACGGAAGGGAGGTCATTGGAGAGACACTTCGTCTGGCTCTTTGGGTGGCGGTTTACAGAAAAACAGAATGGGAGAGAGCTGGTGAGAGGGGTTCTCATTCTGGTGAGAGGGGTTCTCATTCTGTACGTGAGGGTGTTTAACGTGGAGAGCTTCCATTTTTGGTAGGAAGCAGAACGTAGACGGACTGCTGCTGTTGTTTTACGGAAAGGATTAGGCTGGTGTTGGGGTGGATTCGGATGGACTGAAAGGTTGCTGGTTTACTCTTGGTCTGTTTCTCAATGAAACAGAGAGGAAGTTTATGTTTGAGCAAGCTGTTCTGGACGAAAACTGGATTTTTCGGCAGCTGAACTTGAGCTTAACGCTGGACTACTAAAAGGGAGCTGTGGACTGGCTTTGGTGAGAGAAGTCAGACACGCAGCAGAAACAAAGCCACACGAGAGATGTTAACCATCCATTTATTTGGTGCTGCGAGCGGAGAAAGAAACAAACGAAGTGAGGCTTTGGTTTGACGTGAAGTTGGACGCATCTTGGAGCAAACGGAACGGACACGAAACCGAGAGGGAGTTTTGACTTTTATTTTATTTTCTTTTCTTTTCAGTTTTATGTTATTGTGTGGTTTTATTGTATTTTATTTTAATTCTATCATGAATAATGTTTATTTAATTTTTATATTACTTGTGGTGAACATGGTTGGCTAAATTTTCATACTAAGGTTAGAGGTGAAATTTAATGATTTGAAAATTGTTTTCGGATCGTCGACAAATTTATTTTGTGAGTTTGATCGATTGAATGATTTTATTATTGGATAATTTGATTATCTATATATTTATCTTGATTCATTGTGATTTCCGAATACAGTGAATGCTTGAGAAATCCCTGTGATAGTCAAATAAATTTGTAAGCGTTTTAATCATCGATCACTCAAGCTCAATCATTAGTAATTATTTTCTTGATCTTAAATGCTAAATCTTCCAATTAAACGGAATCATTATTCTAGTTTAATTGAAGTAATTCGATCGGAAACAATATTTTAAATTATTAAACGGATCCTCGAAACCTTAGTCTTTTTTCCATATCAATACAGCTTATCATTTTAGTTTTGTTTTGTCACGATAAAAATCATCATTTCTATAATCTCATTTTAGTTTCAATTACACATCTCTTTTAGTATTTTATTTTAATTTGTTTGAGAGAATTTTTCACATTAGTCAATCCCTGTGGATTCGATCCTGTAAGGTACTACAACACCTGTATACTTGCAGGTAAAACTGCACTAAATTTTGGTTCATTAATTTGAGTTAAAGTTTAGGCGCAACAACTGCATGTATGCATTTCTTGTAGCTTTGCTAGAGCCATATTTGTTTCTGTCAAGCTTTTGATCGTCTTGTAAAAATCAAGTTCAAAGTAGAGGAGCTAACAAAAGACTTGGATGCATTGCAAGGAGCTAAACATCAAATGAAATCGGGAAACATACCAGAGAGAATGTTTATTTGTCCCACCTACTTAGTCAAAGAACAGATTTTATTACTTTGTACTTGGTTTCTTTGTTTGAATAATCGATGTGCATGTGTTTTCATTTTTGTTTTTATGTATGAATACAATTTCTTATTCATATATAATATCATAGTTAAATATTGACATGTTCACATTCAAACATTAAAATTATTAAAGATGTAATTTTGTGATGATTGTGGGCTTTGTAAAATTATTTGGTTATACAATAAGATGATACGAGATAAAATAAAAGTTAAAAGTTTAATAAGATATAGTTATAATTTTTTAATATTATTTTTATTTTAATATTTTAAAAAATTAAATTAGTTATTATATTTTATATTAAAATTTAAAAATATTATAATAATTAGATAGAATAAAATAATTTATATAACTAAACGAGATATAAATAGTCTAATATTTAGGGAGGTTAATGTCAAGCGATGTAACGCTTGAAAAATACAACTAAACATGATCCAATATCTTTGGGTGAAGTTCATTTCTGAATGGTAGAATACAATTTTTTTTAAAAAAAAAACGACCATTAATAATACAAATGCAGATGATTGAATCAGAGCATCCCCATCTGGTTCTACATATCTCATCTATCCCCATAATTTAGGAAAAATTATAGGGTTTGGGCCAAAAACCCCTCCTCATCCCAATCCCCATTTTCCGATTAGAGTTTACGGTCTGTATAGGAATTTTCCATATTTGGGGATTCACTGTATATCCCCATCGTTGCCAAACCCCATTCGGTTTCCCCTTCATCCTGCGTCTTCTTCTCTCTCGCTAGGGAAATGGTTCGCCCCTCCCTTGCAATGCATCTCCATCGATTACAACTTTCCATCAGCAATTTTTGTAAGTGAAAATTTTCGTCGTATGTTTCTCTCTTCCCTCATTTTCTTCTATTTTTCTTTTCATTTCTCTCTCCTTCTCTGTTTCTCTCTTCCCATTTTTCTTCCTCCCGACGCCGTGACAGATCTCTTCCCTCAAGTCTGTGAGAGATCTTTGAATTGGTGAAAAACAGAGGGTTGCGATTGTGGCTTTTTAAGGATTTGGTGCGTTGTGTTTTTGGTTTTGAGGAGAATTTGGTGGATTTGGTGTGTGGAGTTTTTGGCTTTCACACGGATATTTCTCTCAATTACGTTGAAGATTTTGGGCTATTTTTGGATTTGTATTTTTTGCTCAATCCTTGCTTTGATATTCATCTTTTTTAGGAATTGTCGAATCATTTTTTTTAGGCGTCTCAATCCTTGCTCTGATATTCTTTTGTTGCTTTTATTTTTTTGAATGGTATATCTCGTAGTAAACCAGTTCTGGAAATACATAAACCACTTGAGTTCATTTTCAAACATTGTTGCATTGAATCGCTTGGTAAACCATTCACACTTGTTTTTTTTTTTGGGAAGTGAGAATAAAACCATTCACCTTTTTTTCTTGTACATTGTGAGTATGGTTGGTAGCATTTCTATGCATAGAATATTGTGTTCGTGTGCAAAGCAGTTGGCATGTATGAATGGTTTTACTTTGTAATAATTTGGTCTACAAACATACATACCGGTATGTTTTACGTTAGAGTCGTGGTAATGGGGTTTGTTTCAAATGGTTTTAATGATATGGCAGGAGGACATTGGTTATTGCTTTGGATTGTGCTTGAAATTACAAATTGGGAGCTGTATAGAGTATAATTGCTCATCTATAGGTTCTCCCCATTTGGAATATTCCAGAGGGTGGATTGTACATTTTATGATCAAAGTAAATGATCAACAATGGCTGTGTAGGATTTGTTCTTAGACTTGTGGTAGCTTTAGTTTTTTCTATTTGGTCTTCAATGTGGAGAAAGAAAGCAGTTAAAACAAAACAAAGTACGGCCTGTATGGAGAGGGTCTGTTTGCCTTTCTCTGTTGCTTCTTTAATTGGATTTCTTCTTTAGTGAAGGGTCAAAAATATTCAAATACATATAGAAATTTGTAACTCTAATCTCCTTTTTTTTTCCTTAATACTTAGAAGCTTATGCCTTGGGGACTATGTCCAGCTGACTTGTTTACTTTCTTTTAGAGTGTGTGGTGCTTTCTTTGCTTCGATGAGGCAAATATGTTTAGTTAGGTTTCTTGTGGTGCTTTCTTTCTACATCTTTTCAATCTATTTGCTTTAATGAGGTAAATATGTTCAGTTAGGTTTGGCTTTATTATTTTTGCCTATGATATAGATGTAAAATGTTCTCTCCATTTATATTGATTAATGGTGATCTTAGTGAGCGTAGCAAGCTCGAGATGGAAAGGAAACTTCCATGACCATTTTAACGATCTATTGCTCAATCAAATTTTGGTAGGAAGATTGTTGTTTTTACTCCTGAATATAAGTTAATATCAAATATTGAGATTCATTTATCACACTTTTTATGTGATGGTATTATCTTCCTGTAATGCATTATAGGAATTAGCAAAGATGATATATTGATTATGTGATGGCATTGTTGCTAGTTTTATATAAATGATATATATTGTATCGATGTCACATCAACTTGAAATGCCAAGAAGGGATTGAATATCCTTTAAAGATTTTCATTTTTTTTAATGTACTAGATAAAACTTGTTTTCTTTGTTTGAGTCTTGTGGATTAAACTTGATTTCTTTCCAGAGGGTAATTTGTTCTGTGTTGTTGGGTCATTTGCAATGTTTCTTATCTCTCGGGGGAGGGGAGCTGTTATTAGGCTGTGATGATAATGTTATAGTGCGGGTTAATTCACAAGTGTTAACGGGGCCCTATCGATATAGCAGGTTAATCCTCACATGGATCGCCATATTGTAGTTTGTAGTATTTTCCACAAAAGACAAGCGGGGTTCGGGTGGGATTTTGCAGCCATTCGATGTTAAGCTCCTTACTTAGGCATGCTGTCAATATTTACACCATTCTAAGCCTCATTTATTAATATATTTTATATAAATGGACCAAATGGGAATGCTCTTATTTAGCATGTACTGTGATTTGCATGCTGTTTGGTTGTTGTTTGGTGTTTTGTTGTGATAGTGAATTAATGTGTAAATTAAACCCCTTCGACTGTGATGATGACAAAGCCTGGTGAGGATACAAGAAATTTATGGTCATTTCCTCAATGGCTAGGTAACCTGGACGTCCAATAAGTAGTGGCAATAGGTTGTTGCAGCCATGAGTGGGTGGCCAAATTTCTAAGATGTCACCATTCGGTTCCTGAGCCGGAAATTGATAAACTCCAAAATTTATAGTTACGTGTTTAACATGTCAATGCTTTTTTAGAGATAGATTCACAAAACCCTGGACATATTTACTTCACCAACCTCCTAAGTTAAGATCCTCAACTGGACCAAACTTAAGATGGGCAAAGTGGAAACTCTCTTATGGCTGTTGAGCTCTCCACCTCTATCCCCTAACGATCTGTTCGGCGTTAGGAAATCAGTCAGGGGTGTGAACTTCACCCCCGAAGAAGACAAGTTACTTGTCTCCCCATGGCTGAATTGTAGTCTTGATGTCGTCCAGGGAACAGACCAAAAACACTCCCAACTTTGGGAAAAAATATTTGAGTACTTCCAGCAATTTAAAGAAACCACAAATGAGCGGATAATAAAGTTTTTAATACATCAGTTGTTGGTTATTCAAAAAGCGACAAACAAATTTTGTGCGAAACTAGCCCAGGTTGAAGGGTTGAATCAAAGTGGCATGACCGAGCAAGATAAGGTAGAACATCAATACTCTTACTTATTTTACGAATCATTAATTTTTATCATCATTAGTTTAACATAAAGTTATTTGTTTACTTGCAAGTTTGACAAGGCCAAGGTTATGTACCACTCGCTAGAGAAATCCTCCTTCCAGTTCGAGCATTATTGGCACCTATTGAAGGACCAACCTAAATGGATTTGACATTCCACAAAGGAAGATCTAAAGCGAAGGAAGACGATGTCCCCGTCGCCGACCCCGACTCGATGTTCAGGAGTTTCTTTAGATTTAGTCTTTGATCTTGAGGCGGATAATGTTATGGATAATGATGTGATCGAATTGGACAACCAATGAGAAGGAAAGCTGAGAAAGGAAAATGAAAGGCCCAAGGCAGGCAAGCAGAGGAAAATTTTAAGTTTAGAAAGATAAAGTATACGCTTTTGGAGGAGTCACGTGTTCAAGAGAAAGAGTTTTATCGCCTCAAGGCAGAGAAGAAAGAATTTGACAAGGAAAAAGAGGACAAAAAAATACGTTTCGAGAATAAAAGACTAAGGTTGGAGGCCACAAAGATGGAAAATGACAAGGAAAAAGAGCTAAATAGAATCCGTCAAGAGGACAAAAGACTAAGGTTGGAGGCGGAGAAAGTAGAGCTCGCCAAGAAGGAAGCGGATCAGCGTATTATGATGATGGACGTGAGTGTCATTGTGACACCCCCAGATTCCGCTTGGGATCGAACGGACATCTGAAGCGTCAGGACATGCAACACGTAGTTACCTGCCTCCAATCATGACATATAAGATGCAATGTTCCTAACATGCATATAGAATTATGCAATATTCGCAGCGGATAATTGTTTTTTCCTGAGCAATACTATGCACCAAACTTATAATATCCCAAATAGTTAAATCGTAATCCAAGCATACTTAACAAAATAAACATCCACGATTTCAGTACGAGTCTTAGAAGACTGTAACCTCAAAAAAATGGGAGACCAGACTCCATATTTACATTACCAAAATACACTATTGATGAAGTTCATCGAGTAACTCGACTAACAAGGCCAGAATACTGTCCAAAAATTAACTATGGAAGTTGTAAACTCCGCATCATGTCTGCGGCGTCTAGTCAACCTCCTGCAGTCTACCAAAGTCCGCTCCCTACTCTGATCCTGACATATTGCCTACCATTCGGGGGGAATGGTAGTTGGGACTACCAATTTGAGATTTGATTACAAATCTTAGTAAGTTAACAAGAAACTCCCACACAGGTTCATGATGCATGCATGACAGTAAAAGCATGAATGCATAATTAAAGTCGTAAGTAAGCATAGCATAACTTGACATATAGCATGACATAACTGACATAACTTGAACTTAAACGTGAACTGAACTTGACTTAACATGACATGAACTTGAGCTTAAAACATAACATGGATTAGCAACATAACATAAACGTGAACTTGAAACATAGCATGGACTTGCAATATAGCATGAACGTGAACATACATAACATAAATATGAACTTGAACTTAACATAAACCTGAGCATAATATGACATAAACGTGAACTTAAGACATAATGTGAACGGTCTTAAGTTCACGTGAACATAACATAACATAAACATGAACTTGAAAATAACATGTACGTGAGCATAACATGACAAAATCGTGAACTTGAAACATAACGTGAACATGAACATAACATAACATGAACGTGAGCTTGAACATATCATAAATGTGAACATAACATGATGTGAACATGAACTTAAAACTTAACGTGAACATGAACATAATATGTACGTGAGCATAACATAACATAACATGAATTTAATCTGAAACTTGACTTAACATAAACTTGGAATCTTGCTTCTTTACTTAACATGAACTTGGACTTGAATTCTGACAATCAAAAATGATTCCACCAATCGTTTCATCAGGAATAGTGAACAATCAGAATGATTCCGCCCAACATATTCCATCAGAGATACTCAGACAATCAGAATGATTCCATCATGAGTATTTTAAGACACTTACCCTAACAATCAGAATGATTACACCAGGAGTACCTAGTAATACTCTGACAATCAGAATGATTCCATCACGAATATTTTAAATAAGATACCCTAACAATCAGAATGATTACGCTAGGAGTATCTGCATAACTGAACTTGAACGGCATTCTGAAAATCAAAATGATTTCACCAAAAGTACCTCGTGTGAATTACAAGTGGAGATGCTCGAACAATCATAATGATATTACATCACGAGTATCCTAGACATAACTAACTTGAACATAACTTGAAAGACATGACTTACTTGAGATAGAAACATTCTGTAACATGGTATAACATGTAATAGACAACATATTTAACATGACATACTTGCAACAGTGAATATTACATGACTTGACATACATGTAATAGATATTATACTTAACTTGGCATACTTATAACATATAGCAATATATGACAGAATAGCTTATGTAACAGATAAATATTCATGGCAGAATAAATCATGCATAACAGATAAGCATGTAATGACGTGACATGGAATGGCATGGCATATATGATAACATACATACATAAATTGTAGTTCCCTTACTCATCATGCATACATAGTAAACTAATAGCAAGTTAGAAACTAACTTACCTCGATCGTCGCGTTCTATGAGAATAAAGTACGAAACACGAGGAACTGTAAGAGGCTATTCTAAAAGTTAGAAATTTAATTACTAATAATTAGAAACATGAAAACAAGCTAACTTAGAGTAAAATTACCATTTTACTCTCCACATGTGGGAAAATGACCATCTTACCCCTAACTTAAGGATTTCACATCCTAACTCCAAACATTTTCAAAATTTACATTTCTCATGCAAATTTTGTCCTAAACTCAAATATCAACTTAGAAAAATTTAAAACAAATCACAACTATGAAAAACACACTATGGTCGAAACATCCATAGGCCATTTCTCTTGATTTTTGTTGCAATTCCTTCCAACTTCAAAACTCATGCTTAAACCAAAATTTTGCAACAAAGATCTTCCTTTCCTAAGTTTAAAACCATAATTAAAACATCCATTTAGAAAAAGCTAATAATCAACACCAAACTCTTTTGTAAAAAGATCCAAACACTTGAATCACAAGCTTTGACCCTAAATCAAAACATCTCCAAGAATTCCAAAAAATCAAATCTTACTTCTAACATATTCATAACATCATCCTAACATCAACCATGCTTTAAATCATCAAACTAAAGTCACCAAAATCACAAAATAACACTTGGAGTTTTTGGTTTTACACTTAGTCCAAAAACAGAAACTTTTTCCTCAACTAGTTTTGATAAATCTCTTGATCAATGGCTTAACAATGTGAGATCTTCGAAATAAAGCATCACATGGTTTAAGAATGTGTCTTAAATAGGATCCAACCATCAAACTTGAAATCACATGGCTAAAAATCAATAAAACATAGATCTAACCCAAACACATCAAATCTTAGGCCTAACCGGAATCCTCTTGCATAGAAAAATCATATCTTTGAAACTAATACTAAATATCTTCAAAATAACATCCTAACATGAAAATAAGAGACTTAGGATCATCATATAAAAATATCAAAGCCTTTAGAGTAAGATCAAACCTCGAAATATTCAAACTTTCTCCAAATAAAAACTGTTTTGCCACTTCCAGTTTTCAAGTTTCTAGATCTAAGAAAATCTATCATCAAAAGCTTTATTCATGCAACAAAACCTCAGTGAAAACTCTTAAACACATGCTAAAAACACTCCATAAAATTTTCGGACTAAGATATGTCCATTAGCTTAGTCAAAAACTCCAAAACATAACATACTCTCCAGATTCACGCCCAGAATGACCTTTCTATGGTTAAAAATACTTTTGACCAACCAAATGACCATGGAATGTTACGAATAATATATCTACGGAAAGTATACTCAAAGAGGAAAAACTTTTATGAAGGAGTTATCGTGTAAAAATACCTACAAAGGGTCAAAAAGATCCACGAAAAAATACCCAGAAATCTACCCGAGAGAGCTCTTTTGGGTTTATCTCTAAGAATGGGGTGAAGAAGTGATGAAAGGGAAGTAAGTGTGACTTGCACGACTCCAGAATTCTTTACGGGGAAGATATGGACCTGAATGACCATTGATTGGAGGTAGATATGTGACATAAAGTGGAGAATAGAAAAGAGAAAGGACTGCCTGCAGAAGCTGTGAGGCATGAAGGTTGATGGGGTGGGTTTCTCCATCTCATCAAAGCACTATTGCGTGCAGCCAATTGCAGTGAATGGTCTACCAGGTGGGGGAGGAAACTTCTCCAAGAAGCTTGGCCAAGGTGGCCAAATTCGTGGGCCTTGGTGGGCCTCAACCAAGTGGGTTTCAATTTGGGGTTTAAAGGGGGTTTGGTTAGGGTTTGAGATGCTATCAAGCCCAAATCCAATTTTTCTTGGCCCAAACAAATTTCCAAGGTTTAACAAGTTGGATAATGATGTCATAACAAGGATTTGAGAAATTAATAGCATGTGGAAGTGATTTAATCAAGTGATTAAACACAATGCTAGAAATTGGATCAAAAAGGGTTTGAAGGCCAACTTTAGGGTTTGGGGAAAGCGTTTAGGGTTTCAGTTTCAACCAAGTTTGTGGGGTTTCAAATGGATTCCAATCATTTAGGGTTTCACTAGGGTTGAAACCCCCTTTGATCTGGCTCAAATGGTTGATCAGATGAAAAGGGTTTTGCTTACGTGGCATGATCTCACATCTTGATTTCCTTCACAAATCTATCTGATGGTTCCTTTTTGTGCCAAGTGTCTAATACGATTCACTATATGTGGCTAAGATCTTTCCAAGTGTCCAAATAAAACTTCTCTAACCTAATTTGGACATTCCACACTGTGATTTTGAAAACATTGCACTTAGTACGCTTATCGAGGTTACTTTTCACTCTAAAAAAATGCACAATAAACTTAGTACTGAAAAATCCTAAATATTCATATTAACCTACAGTAAAAACCGTTTACCAAAACTCAACCCCGAAGTGCCCCTATAAATAAATTCACAGTTCCGAACAGCCGTTTCGTCTGAAATTATGAAAATGGGTTATTGGGTCATAAAATCCTAAATATTCTATTGAGTCTAGTGGCATAAACTATAATGTAATCTAACACTTCTAACTACCTCAAACAATTAAAATCGCATTATTGGCACCATAGCGAGTGATAATACTGACTATGTTGACAGGCTAAAACCTTTGCGATTAGCCGATTCGTGAAAACTTATGAAGTTTTTATGAAGTTTCTCAAGTCTATAGAAATTCTACCATTGAATTTCTAGCAGGCTATTACAGTCATGCCAGAAATGCAGCGGTTATATTTCCAGCAACTACAGAGGGAAATCATGGCGAGACGCAATGTTGAAGCAGATTTGGATTGATTAATTTTATTTTTATAAAAAGTTTATTTCTTTATTTTATGTTTTGGACAATGATGGATGAGTATATTATTGATACTAAACACTAGTATTTTTTGTTTGTGGTGTAAATTGATATTTTGAAACAAGGAAATTGGCTATTATAATTTTAGCAACTATTACAAATTACCTCAAATATAGTCATTACTAACATGAAAGAAATACAAATGGAAATTTGATTAACTCAAATATAGTCACTACTAACATGAAGAAAATACCATACTATCATTCGGCATGTCTACGCTTGGAAATTTAATAGCCATTGAAGTTCAATTAATCTACTTGGAGCTGATGATGTGCTAAGCTGTCTCTAATATGATGATGACACTGGATGAAGTCCGTAAGCTTAGTTGTATGATTGCATGATAGTTCTGGAACTTCATCATCAAGTTGATCATACTCAATGTTCGGATCCTCACTATCATCACGCTCATCTTCAATGATCATATTATGTAGAATAACACATGTTTTCATTATATTTGCTAGTTCCTTCACTTTAAACATTCGAAAAGGTCCACGAATGATTGCAAATCGTTGTTGAAGTACCCCAAATGCATGCTCAACATCTTTTCTTGCGGATTCTTGTACTTTCACGAAATGTTTCTTCTTATTCCCTTGGGGTGATGGAATCGTCTTCACAAAGGTTCTCCACTTGGGATAAATACCATCCACAAGTTAATATCCCATAGTGTAATCATTGCCATTGATTGTGTAATTGACTGGAGGAGCACACCTTTGGACAAGTTTCGTGAAAATAGAAGATCTCTCTAACACATTAATATCGTTATATGAACTGGGCATACCAAAAAATACATGTCATATTTAGAGATCATATAAAGCAACTACTTCGAAAATAATAGTTGGTTCATGAATGTGGCCGGAGTACATATCTTTTTAGGCTACAAGACAATTTTTTCACTTCCAATACATGCAGCCAATGCTTCCTAGCATTCCTGGGAATTCCCCTTGTTCACCAACCGCAAGATTTTGAGCAATATTATTGGCATTTGGAGACTGTAGATATTCATCAGAAAAAACACTTACTATTGTCTCAGAGATTTTTTTGAGGCTCTCCATTGCGGTGCTTTCACCAATACGTATGTATTCATCCATAAAATCTCCAGTAACCCCATACGCCAGCATTCTAAGTGCTGCGGTTATTTTTTGCATAGAAGATAAACCGAATCTTCCGACATTATCTCTTCTCTCAATGAAGTACGGCTCGTAAGACTCTACCTCATTTAGAATATAGAGAAATAGGGGACGACTCATCCGAAATCTTCTTCGAAATAGATTCGAGGGATATACTAGATTTTCTGCGAAATAATCAGGAAATAGGCGCTCGTGCCCTTGAATATGATCACACTGAATAAACTTACGGTGTTGGTGATTGCCATGGTGCCTCGATGACTGTTCATCAGCCTCGTCATTAAGAACAATATCCAACCCATCTTCAGAGGATAAGTGTGTGAGCAATTGGCGAAAGAAGGTACGAGCCATTTGATGAAGGGAGTGAGAGCTCAATGGAGACTGTTGAATTTCGGTTCTTTAGATTATGGGAGTTTGTGAGAATGTGAATGCTAACAAAATGCATATTTATAAAGGAAAAAGTTACCATTATATATAGGACAAAAATGTTACTATTTGAGGGAAGATAAAAAAAAGTTACCGTTGGAGAAAGGATAAAAAATGTTACCGTTGGAGGTAGGAGTTCAAAATGTTACCGTTGGAAAAAGTCTTCAAAATCTTACCGTTAGAAAATGACAAAAAATATTACCGTTATAGAAATGACATTCAAATTTTATCATCAATACGTGGCTACGTATTACCATTAGAAAAATTGATAAATAATAGATAAAAAATTGATAAATAGTAGATATTAAAAAAATACCATCATGTTAGGAAATGCACATATTAAAAAAAATTACTATTTTTATAATACGGATTTCGGTTTAAAAAATAATACTGTATTTGGTAGTCAAAATCATATAAGTATTTAGTAGAATGTGATACTTGAAAAGAAGATAATAAGACAAAAGAGTTAGTAATTAACATTGTAAATAGAAGTGAGAGAAAAAAGTAATAAAAAAAATTGAGAAATATTATTTAATATAATAGAGATAGGGTTGGGGAATAGGATGTAGAAGGTTTTTAGAATATAAATAAAATTTAAGAAAAAATTTTAAAGAATAATATGATTTTTAGTTAAATTATCGAAAATTTTATAAAAAATCGGATAGAGATGCTCTTGCGTGATCAATAGAGACCAATGAGGTATAATCGTATAAATGTGGATAACTTAGAGTAGGACTGGTTGGAGCAAGATGGCTCCCAATTAGATGGGTCTGTTTTTTTTTTTTTTTTTTTTTTTTATATATATGGAAATATGCTTCATGCATTCATTCATAAACGAAGTTACAGCTGCGACTTATCAGTACAGAAGAACCAGACTATAAGTCAACTAATGCAAATGCTCAGGAGCTTCTCCGCACACAAAGTGGCGGACATCGTCTTAACTTCTAAAATGCTCTAAAATACCAGAGCCAGGATGACCCCTCCAACCTCCAGGAAGGTGGACTACGGGAGACAACTGCCATGAATAGATAGTCCAAAGCATAAACAACACTAATCTTAAAAAACCGACAAACCACAACTAAAACAACAACGAACTACACTACTCAACAAAACAGACAGCAAACCAAGCACCAGCAAGAGCTCGACGAAACACCACCCCAGGCGTCAGCATTAGGAGCCCAAGAACAACATGAGCACCCAGCTCGCGTACGGACCACAAAACCTCCACTGCAGAGGTCGGCCGTACGTCCACTAGCCATAGCATTTGACTGAGAAGTTCTTGTTTCTCATAGGTGTCCAAAGCATTTTGTCCTCCCTTCCAACCTATAAATTTAGTGTATATAACGTGCTGTAAAATTCAGCAATGTCTATCATCTCCTAATCTTGTACAGTTCTAATAAATCTCAAAGACCATTGAGAGGAATCAGTAGATATGTCCATGTTATCAGCCACTGAGGCGCCCTTATCTAATACAATCCTATAAAGAGAGGAGAAAGCATTCTTCAAAGCAACATCACCACACTAAATATCATGAAAAAATCTGATTTGCGTGCTCCTACCCACATCAAATATGCAATTAACAAGTAAATTTTCCTAGCCATTATGAATACATTTCCAAACACCCACGCCATAAGCCCCTTTTACTTCATTAGAGCACCATCCTCCCCTAATGCTCCCATACTTAACATCAACAACATTACACCAAAGAGCATCCATTACCCGATGATACCGCCATAACCATTTTTCTAGAACGGCCTTATTGAAGGTTCTCAATTTTCTAACCCCCAATCTACCACAAGACAAAGGTGAGCGAACTTTATTCCACTTAATCGAATGGAATTTTTTTACATCCTCTAAACCTCCCCACAAGAAATCCTAAAACATATTCTCTAGTCTATTCGCCACCCCTGTAGGCAAAGGAAATAACGATAGAAATTATGTTGGAAGACTGGATAACGTGCTATTGATTAATGTGATTCTGCCACCTTTAGACAACTAAATTCTCTTCCAACCCACCAATTTACATTCGATCTTCTCAGCCACCCCATTCCACATTTCCATGGAGTTATGAGGGGCCCCCAAAGAAAGTCCAAGATACTTCATGGGCAAGGATGACACCTTGTAGCCCAAGCTGGCAACCAAGTCACTTAAGTTGTTAACCAAGCCAACTAGAACCATACCAGATTTTGATAGATTAGGCTTAAGACTGGAGACAACTTCAAAGCAAAGCAGGATGGCTCTCAAAGAACAAATCTTATCGGGATCCTGCTCACAAAAAATCAACGTGTCATCAGCAAATAGTAGGTGAGAGATTGATAGACTACCGTGCAAGGAACCACCCACCGAGAAACCCAAGATGAAGCCCCTATCCATCATCCCCTTCAACATTCTACTCAATACATCTATTACTAACATGAATAAAATAGGGGATAAAGGGTTCCCTTGTCTCAAGCCCCGAGAGTTGTTAAAGAAGCCTTCAAAATTTCCATTGACCAAAATTTAGAATATGACAGTTGTAATGCATTGTTTCATCCATGAACACCATCTTTCCCCAAAGCCATACCTACTAAGTACATACACCAAGAAATCCCAATTTATATGATCAGTTTACATAAGATGCCTGGGATGCCGGTCTAGCTCTACTCTCCAAGCATTCGTTGGCAATGAGAATTGAGTCTAGTATTTGCCTTACTTTTACAAAGGCATTTTGTGAATTCAAGATGATCTTCCCCATGACTCCACTCAATTGCTTGGCTAGAACTTTTGAAATGATCTTATAAATCCCATTCATCAAACTTATGGGACGAAAGTCTTGTGCCTCCACTAACCTCGCCCTTTTGTAATAAGGGCGATAGATTAGCCATTAAGGCTTTGCTCAAATTTCATTAATGAGTGAAATTAAAGAAAAATCTTCATGATGTCCTCCTTGACAATGTCGCAACTAGCCGAGAAGAAAGCCATTGTGAAATCATCTAGGCTCAGGGCTTTGTCTTTGTCCATCCCTTTTAGCACACTAAGCATCTCATCTTCTTCGAACGGTGTTCCAACAAGCCGCACTTGGTTTATAATTCGGATAAAAAGCTAGCCTATCTCCCTAGACCTCCAATGATGTTGCTTTTTCAAAAGTTCATCATAAAAGTGAACGATGTGATCCTTGATAGCGACTCTGTCTGAGAGAAACCTCCTTCTGAATGAAGAACCTTAATGTCGTTGTTTTTCTTTGATGAGAATTAGCTACTCTATGGAAGAATTTTATGCTCTTATCCCCTCCCTTCAACCAAAGGGCCCAAGATTTTTGCCTCCAGGAGATCTCATTCATTAGTGTGATTTCTATGAAAAATATAAAGAAAGATTAAGAAAAAGAAATAAATAATAAAAAAATATTTAAATAGATGAATAGTGCTTGTTAAATGTAAATAATCACTTTAACTCATGAATTTTATATGGAAAAATCTAGTTGCAAATACAACTGCACACTAATATGTGTATCAATATAATGTGATTGGTCAAAAAGTAGATTTTACTGAAAATAGTGCTAATTTAAAATTTGAATATAAAGGAATCAATATTAATATGCAGATTAGTAAGTGACTTTACTTGTATATAGCAAAACTCATTTTACATTGATTTTAGATAACTATCATTTCGTATGCGGTGCGGCCGGCAAAATTACAAGAATTCTATTTTGGGCTTTTTCTTTCTATTTTTCATGCATTTTTTTAGTCACCATATATATATATTTTTAAAAAAAATCACAGCATCATTAAAAAAATACTTACTTAATCATTAAATTGATAAAATAAAAGTGTCTGAGACGCAAAGCATTTTCCTTTTTATTTTAGTTGAAAAAGTTACAAAGAAGTAGATGTTCTTATATATTATCCTATATAGTTTTATTTTCAATGCGGCAAGGGAGGTTTTGGTGGTACTTCTTCATGAACAGCCTCCGAATTATAATTATTCTTATTCGCGTTATAACTAAGAAAGTAAATTAATTATAAAATGGTAGCAACAAGATAACGACACTAATTACTAGTCGGCATGTTTGTTGATATGGTTTCGGCTGGAGCCAACCGAAATTAAGTGTACAAAGAAGAGGAATCAGAGGATGGTGAGAGATGGGGAACCATCTTGCTCCAACTCCAAGTCCTCATCAATATTGTCTCCATTAATCACGTGGTCCATTTATGATTTATGAGCCACATTTGTCATATTAATTGGTCATTTCCACAATTAAATGGCAATATTGATCAACTCTTCCGAAATGAGACTTTCAAATCGAGATTGAAGAGGTGACAATTTTTTCCAAGCATTACATCACTGCTCATGACATACATTAACCTGCCAAAATATTGAAACGTTCATTTGGCTAATTATTAGAGTAGTCTAAGTAATAAGTTTATTTACATGTTTGATTCTTGAGATGTATTAAACAAACCCCACCAATTTTATATGAATTTCTGTTTGTGGCTCGTGTTGAGTCATGTCAAGTCATGAGTATTAGATTATATTTATGAATCCAAACATGATCAATTTAATTAGTCAAAACTTAAAATCCTAAAATGATCCATATAAACAAGGGTGATATGACATGATCCGTTTAATCTATTTAATAATTATGGATACGACCCACTTAACCTGTTTCAACTCGTTTAGCCCGGTTCAATCACATTCATATAAAAAGGTTGAGAACACATATATCTATTTTTTAACTTAATTAATATAATTTCATATATAATCAATGATAACTATATAACATGATCCACAATTATTATTGGATTTATAATAAAATATTTTATATCAATATTCAAACCAATAATATAAAAGAAAATTAATACTTTCGTAAAATAAAATCATATAATTAACAACAAAGCTCAATAGTTTGAGATAAGAAGTTCTTAAATACTAAAATTAAAATTAATAAGTTTTTTTTAAATAGCCTTGAAAACACTTTAATAGAAAAATTAATTTGTTTGGGTGTTACATATTGAAACACTTTTAATATCAAAAATGCTAAAAAGTAACTTTGAGGAAAAGCATCATTTTGATTTTTTCCTCAAACATGTTTTTTTTTTAATAATGTAGAACGTAATTCGAATTTTAAAAAAATTGTCAATAGATAAAAATACTGATACAATTTTTAAATAATTACAACTTTCAAACTTTTAATGATATGGTCATGATCTTTAAAAATTTTAAAAATCATTATTTTTATCTCAGAAAGCACTTTTTAAATTTATTTTCAAACAAATATAATATGATTGAAAGTGGTTTAAACATATAGTTTTCAAATAGTAAATAACTTTTAAGTAGTAGAACTTATTATCAAATTATAAGTTATAAACCCTAAAGTTATATATAAGCTATATTTTCCACTGTTATCCCAAACATGCACTACATTCTAAAGAAAAAAAAAATTATTAAACTAAATATTTATAAAACTTTAAAATATAATTTATTCCGTTATAGATTCACATTTGTGTCATTGTTGTTATCATATTAGTATCATATTCGTATGGAATTCATAAGTGTATTATATGTTATCACTCCTAATTAATTTACCTCCACATCTCTAGCCACTTGATTGATTTGATATATAGATAAATATATATTTATATATAGTATGAAAACAATCATTTGGTAACATGTTGATATGACAGGATCTGAATTAAAATGAAGTTTAAAATTAAATTGTGTTACAAATAAGATTCTAAGAAATAAATGATACCAAAAGTGTATCTTCACGTATCAATAAAGTTTTTCCTTCTTACTTAACTCGACATAAAAAACAAAAAAACAAAAAAAATTCTTCAGAAGGTTACGGGCATTCGAGCCGATTGAAGGCATTCAAGAACTTGAATAATAATATTATAAAATTAAATATTTATTTATATATAATTTTGAAGTTTTTATTTTGATTTTAAAATTTATAAAAATTGTATTAAATTTTTGTGTTTAGATAATAATATGATATTAATTAGATAAAATATTTAAAAATTTAAAATTAAAATTTTATTATATTAAAATAATATTTGATGATGAGATTTTAAAAATTCTAAAAATTTTATCTCTCAACTCAATTGCTAACTGATTAAAGTTCAAAATTTGGATAAGAGAGACTGATGTGGTATGCCCTTTAGAAATTTTGCTTGCTACATCTCCAAGTCTGGTCAATATTGTCTCCATTGATCCGCATTTGTCTTATTAATGGTCCTTTTCGATAATAGATTATTAATATACTGTTGAAATGACCTTCAACCAAAAACAGACCTATCAAGTGCGGCGCCCAAAAACAAATGCCCAACCTCTCAAGAGCGCTGAAAGCCCCCCGTTCTCTCTCTAAACTCTCCAACTCCCCTGAGCGATCAACGGGGGTGGGAGCTTCGGCTCTTCCCCCCCCCCCCTTCCCTTCCCCCTCCTTTTCTTTATTTCTATTTTTTCGTTTTGTTTTCGTTTGTCTTTGTGTTTTCAGGCAAATAAAGGGGAGTACCGATGGGGTTGCATCCAGCTGCTGTTCATCAACAAGTGCCCCACCAAAACGTTGGCCAGCCACCAATCTTCAAGATCACCGAATGCGGTGCCAAACGGAGGGGTGTGTAGCCTGCATGCGTGGGACGGAGTCTCGGCCTGCTACAGTGCGTGGCTGTCACGAGCCACCGTGGAGCCACCTGCCGGCTCAAAACCTGGCTTTTCTAGATCCTTCGACTCCGGGTGTTCATCAACCGTCCGTCGGACCACCTCTAAGAGTGGTTTGCTCTGCTCGCACCTCTGCTTGGTGTTTTTGTTCATCTATTTTATGTTCTGTTTTTGGTCTTGTTCTGTTATCCTTGTTTAAACCGAGCGGAGTGTTGAGTTTTTGGTCGGACACAACCTGGGGCTAGTGCGAGTGGAGTATGGCGGACGATGCTATGGCTGGTGGACATACGGCCGANCACAACTAAAACAACAACGAACTACACTACTCAACAAAACAGACAGCAAACCAAGCACCAGCAAGAGCTCGACGAAACACCACCCCAGGCGTCAGCATCAGGAGCCCAAGAACAGCACGAGCACCCAGCTCGCGTACGGACCACAAAACCTCCACTGCAGAGGTCGGCCGTATGTCCACCAGCCATAGCATCGTCTGCCATACTCCACTCGCACTAGCCCCAGGTTGTGTCCGACCAAAAACTCAACACTCCACTCGGTTTAAACAAGGATAACAGAACAAGACCAAAAATAGAACATAAAATAGATGAACTAAAAACACCAAGCAGAGGTGCGAGCAGAGCAAACCACTCTTAGAGGTGGTCCGACGGACGGTTGATGAACACCCGGAGTCGAAGGATCTAGAAAAGCCAGGTTTTGAGCCGGCAGGTGGCTCCACGGTGGCTCGTGACAGCCACGCACTGTAGCAGGCCGAGACTCCGTCCCACGCATGCAGGCTACACACCCCTCCGTTTGGCACCGCATTCGGTGATCTTGAAGATTGGTGGCTGGCCAACGTTTTGGTGGGGCAC
Source organism: Carya cathayensis (assembly GCA_011037825.1). NCBI lineage: Eukaryota > Viridiplantae > Streptophyta > Magnoliopsida > Fagales > Juglandaceae > Carya > Carya cathayensis. The sequence continues at coordinate 239,900 of QGSO01000477.1, forward strand.
TTGTTGATGAACAGCAGCTGGATGCAACCCCATCGGTACTCCCCTTTATTTGCCTGAAAACACAAAGACAAACGAAAACAAAACGAAAAAATAGAAATAAAGAAAAGGAGGGGGAAGGGAAGGGGGGGGGGGGAAGAGCCGAAGCTCCCACCCCCGTTGATCGCTCAGGGGAGTTGGAGAGTTTAGAGAGAGAACGGGGGGCTTTCAGCGCTCTTGAGAGGTTGGGCATTTGTTTTTGGGCGCCGCACTTGATAGGTCTGTTTTTGGTTGAAGGTCATTTCAACAGTATATTAATAATCTATTATCGAAAAGGACCATTAATAAGACAAATGCGGATCAATGGAGACAATATTGACCAGACTTGGAGATGTAGCAAGCAAAATTTCTAAAGGGCATACCACATCAGTCTCTCTTATCCAAATTTTGAACTTTAATCAGTTAGCAATTGAGTTGAGAGATAAAATTTTTAGAATTTTTAAAATCTCATCATCAAATATTATTTTAATATAATAAAATTTTAATTTTAAATTTTTAAATATTTTATCTAATTAATATCATATTATTATCTAAACACAAAAATTTAATACAATTTTTATAAATTTTAAAATCAAAATAAAAACTTCAAAATTATATATAAATAAATATTTAATTTTATAATATTATTATTCAAGTTCTTGAATGCCTTCAATCGGCTCGAATGCCCGTAACCTTCTGAAGAATTTTTTTTGTTTTTTTGTTTTTTATGTCGAGTTAAGTAAGAAGGAAAAACTTTATTGATACGTGAAGATACACTTTTGGTATCATTTATTTCTTAGAATCTTATTTGTAACACAATTTAATTTTAAACTTCATTTTAATTCAGATCCTGTCATATCAACATGTTACCAAATGATTGTTTTCATACTATATATAAATATATATTTATCTATATATCAAATCAATCAAGTGGCTAGAGATGTGGAGGTAAATTAATTAGGAGTGATAACATATAATACACTTATGAATTCCATACGAATATGATACTAATATGATAACAACAATGACACAAATGTGAATCTATAACGCGAATAAATTATATTTTAAAGTTTTATAAATATTTAGTTTAATAATTTTTTTTTTCTTTAGAATGTAGTGCATGTTTGGGATAACAGTGGAAAATATAGCTTATATATAACTTTAGGGTTTATAACTTATAATTTGATAATAAGTTCTACTACTTAAAAGTTATTTACTATTTGAAAACTATATGTTTAAACCACTTTCAATCATATTATATTTGTTTGAAAATAAATTTAAAAAGTGCTTTCTGAGATAAAAATAATGATTTTTAAAATTTTTAAAGATCATGACCATATCATTAAAAGTTTGAAAGTTGTAATTATTTAAAAATTGTATCAGTATTTTTATCTATTGACAATTTTTTTAAAATTCGAATTACGTTCTACATTATTAAAAAAAAAACATGTTTGAGGAAAAAATCAAAATGATGCTTTTCCTCAAAGTTACTTTTTAGCATTTTTGATATTAAAAGTGTTTCAATATGTAACACCCAAACAAATTAATTTTTCTATTAAAGTGTTTTCAAGGCTATTTAAAAAAACTTATTAATTTTAATTTTAGTATTTAAGAACTTCTTATCTCAAACTATTGAGCTTTGTTGTTAATTATATGATTTTATTTTACGAAAGTATTAATTTTCTTTTATATTATTGGTTTGAATATTGATATAAAATATTTTATTATAAATCCAATAATAATTGTGGATCATGTTATATAGTTATCATTGATTATATATGAAATTATATTAATTAAGTTAAAAAATAGATATATGTGTTCTCAACCTTTTTATATGAATGTGATTGAACCGGGCTAAACGAGTTGAAACAGGTTAAGTGGGTCGTATCCATAATTATTAAATAGATTAAACGGATCATGTCATATCACCCTTGTTTATATGGATCATTTTAGGATTTTAAGTTTTGACTAATTAAATTGATCATGTTTGGATTCATAAATATAATCTAATACTCATGACTTGACATGACTCAACACGAGCCACAAACAGAAATTCATATAAAATTGGTGGGGTTTGTTTAATACATCTCAAGAATCAAACATGTAAATAAACTTATTACTTAGACTACTCTAATAATTAGCCAAATGAACGTTTCAATATTTTGGCAGGTTAATGTATGTCATGAGCAGTGATGTAATGCTTGGAAAAAATTGTCACCTCTTCAATCTCGATTTGAAAGTCTCATTTCGGAAGAGTTGATCAATATTGCCATTTAATTGTGGAAATGACCAATTAATATGACAAATGTGGCTCATAAATCATAAATGGACCACGTGATTAATGGAGACAATATTGATGAGGACTTGGAGTTGGAGCAAGATGGTTCCCCATCTCTCACCATCCTCTGATTCCTCTTCTTTGTACACTTAATTTCGGTTGGCTCCAGCCGAAACCATATCAACAAACATGCCGACTAGTAATTAGTGTCGTTATCTTGTTGCTACCATTTTATAATTAATTTACTTTCTTAGTTATAACGCGAATAAGAATAATTATAATTCGGAGGCTGTTCATGAAGAAGTACCACCAAAACCTCCCTTGCCGCATTGAAAATAAAACTATATAGGATAATATATAAGAACATCTACTTCTTTGTAACTTTTTCAACTAAAATAAAAAGGAAAATGCTTTGCGTCTCAGACACTTTTATTTTATCAATTTAATGATTAAGTAAGTATTTTTTTAATGATGCTGTGATTTTTTTTAAAAATATATATATATGGTGACTAAAAAAATGCATGAAAAATAGAAAGAAAAAGCCCAAAATAGAATTCTTGTAATTTTGCCGGCCGCACCGCATACGAAATGATAGTTATCTAAAATCAATGTAAAATGAGTTTTGCTATATACAAGTAAAGTCACTTACTAATCTGCATATTAATATTGATTCCTTTATATTCAAATTTTAAATTAGCACTATTTTCAGTAAAATCTACTTTTTGACCAATCACATTATATTGATACACATATTAGTGTGCAGTTGTATTTGCAACTAGATTTTTCCATATAAAATTCATGAGTTAAAGTGATTATTTACATTTAACAAGCACTATTCATCTATTTAAATATTTTTTTATTATTTATTTCTTTTTCTTAATCTTTCTTTATATTTTTCATAGAAATCACACTAATGAATGAGATTTCCTGGAGGCAAAAATCTTGGGCCCTTTGGTTGAAGGGAGGGGATAAGAGCATAAAATTCTTCCATAGAGTAGCTAATTCTCATCAAAGAAAAACAACGACATTAAGGTTCTTCATTCAGAAGGAGGTTTCTCTCAGACAGAGTCGCTATCAAGGATCACATCGTTCACTTTTATGATGAACTTTTGAAAAAGCAACATCATTGGAGGTCTAGGGAGATAGGCTAGCTTTTTATCCGAATTATAAACCAAGTGCGGCTTGTTGGAACACCGTTCGAAGAAGATGAGATGCTTAGTGTGCTAAAAGGGATGGACAAAGACAAAGCCCTGAGCCTAGATGATTTCACAATGGCTTTCTTCTCGGCTAGTTGCGACATTGTCAAGGAGGACATCATGAAGATTTTTCTTTAATTTCACTCATTAATGAAATTTGAGCAAAGCCTTAATGGCTAATCTATCGCCCTTATTACAAAAGGGCGAGGTTAGTGGAGGCACAAGACTTTCGTCCCATAAGTTTGATGAATGGGATTTATAAGATCATTTCAAAAGTTCTAGCCAAGCAATTGAGTGGAGTCATGGGGAAGATCATCTTGAATTCACAAAATGCCTTTGTAAAAGTAAGGCAAATACTAGACTCAATTCTCATTGCCAACGAATGCTTGGAGAGTAGAGCTAGACCGGCATCCCAGGCATCTTATGTAAACTGATCATATAAATTGGGATTTCTTGGTGTATGTACTTAGTAGGTATGGCTTTGGGGAAAGATGGTGTTCATGGATGAAACAATGCATTACAACTGTCATATTCTAAATTTTGGTCAATGGAAATTTTGAAGGCTTCTTTAACAACTCTCGGGGCTTGAGACAAGGGAACCCTTTATCCCCTATTTTATTCATGTTAGTAATAGATGTATTGAGTAGAATGTTGAAGGGGATGATGGATAGGGGCTTCATCTTGGGTTTCTCGGTGGGTGGTTCCTTGCACGGTAGTCTATCAATCTCTCACCTACTATTTGCTGATGACACGTTGATTTTTTGTGAGCAGGATCCCGATAAGATTTGTTCTTTGAGAGCCATCCTGCTTTGCTTTGAAGTTGTCTCCAATCTTAAGCCTAATCTATCAAAATCTGGTATGGTTCTAGTTGGCTTGGTTAACAACTTAAGTGACTTGGTTGCCAGCTTGGGCTACAAGGTGTCATCCTTGCCCATGAAGTATCTTTGGACTTTCTTTGGGGGCCCCTCATAACTCCATGGAAATGTGGAATGGGGTGGCTGAGAAGATCGAATGTAAATTGGTGGGTTGGAAGAGAATTTAGTTGTCTAAAGGTGGCAGAATCACATTAATCAATAGCACGTTATCCAGTCTTCCAACATAATTTCTATCGTTATTTCCTTTGCCTACAGGGGTGGCGAATAGACTAGAGAATATGTTTTAGGATTTCTTGTGGGGAGGTTTAGAGGATGTAAAAAAATTCCATTCGATTAAGTGGAATAAAGTTCGCTCACCTTTGTCTTGTGGTAGATTGGGGGTTAGAAAATTGAGAACCTTCAATAAGGCCGTTCTAGAAAAATGGTTATGGCGGTATCATCGGGTAATGGATGCTCTTTGGTGTAATGTTGTTGATGTTAAGTATGGGAGCATTAGGGGAGGATGGTGCTCTAATGAAGTAAAAGGGGCTTATGGCGTGGGTGTTTGGAAATGTATTCATAATGGCTAGGAAAATTTACTTGTTAATTGCATATTTGATGTGGGTAGGAGCACGCAAATCAGATTTTTTCATGATATTTAGTGTGGTGATGTTGCTTTGAAGAATGCTTTCTCCTCTCTTTATAGGATTGCATTAGATAAGGGCGCCTCAGTGGCTGATAACATGGACATATCTACTGATTCCTCTCAATGGTCTTTGAGATTTATTAGAACTGTACAAGATTAGGAGATGATAGACATTGCTGAATTTTACAGCACGTTATATACACTAAATTTATAGGTTGGAAGGGAGGACAAAATGCTTTGGACACCTATGAGAAACAAGAACTTCTCAGTCAAATCCTACTACAAGGTATTGTTGACCTACTCTTCCAATGCCTTCCCATGGAAGTGCATTTGGAGATGCTTTCCTTAATGTTGCTTTCTTCGGTTGGCTGGCATCTCATGAGAAAATATTGACTATTGATAAATTGTGAAAGCGTGGCCTCTACATACTAGACTGGTGCTTCATGAGAAAATGCTGCCTTTAGCATTGCTTAGCTTGTAATTAAGTTTATCTTGTATACTTCATGCCTACCTAGGCCTTGTCTAATTACTTAGATTAATAAAATATCCTTCTAAAAGATATATATATATATATATAAATATGACCGCATTGACATAAGATTCCAAAAGTGTAGTCAATTATGTTTAATTAATTGCTTAACCTAAGCTTGGAAAATAAAATAACATAAAGACTTTTTCCAGTAGAAATAATTAACATCTTGATCTTGCTCTATAAATTAATCATTTGACCAATATTGTGATACTCCGTATTTATGTGTAGTTTTAATTAAATAATTGTTTCATTTATTAAGATTATGAGCTTTCTTGTTTTAAATTTTAGATGATTTACGTGGTATTATTTTACAGCTACTAACTGTAAAATTTAATTTAAAGTGTATTCTTGCTATTAAATATTGTTCATTACTTATTATGCTCTTGATTTTAAATTAGTTTATTGTTGGATCTTATTTATTTTATTTAGTCACTGTATTTAAATTATTTTACTAAACTTGCCGTTTTGAAATTCTTTTAGTTGGATCAGTTTTGAGACTCGTAATTGAAAATGCTGAATCTCATTTCCTTTCCCTTCCTTTTTCTTTTTCCCTTTTTTATGTTTCCCTTTCCTCTTTTTATTTTTTCTTCCTTCATTTTTCTTTCTTTTCCTTTCCTCCCCTGCATCTCTTCTTGAGCATGAGACCCCCCTCCCTTCCTATCATGTTGTGCATCCCTTCCACCCAACCCAGCCTCGTCGTGCGCCACCGCCTGGCGTCACCACCCAGTCCACTGCCTCCACCACCCTCCGCGACCTCCCCCACCCCAGCCTCCCTTCTCCACGCTCTCTCTCTCTCCCCGCTAGTCGTGTGTAGCCGATTTGGTGTTTTATTTTATGGGCCTCCCAACGTTGCCACCACCACCACCATATCTTCCCCTCATGCCGGCCAACATCCTCCACCAAGCTCAGCCCCTAACTCTTCGCTCGCCCTCCTCGACCCCCGAAAGCCCACCAAGACCCACGGTTTCTCTTCCCTTCCACTGCCATCCGCCATCGCCTGGCCACCGCACCACCACCATTAGCTTCCCCTCTCCTCGGCGNTATTTTATTTAGTCACTGCATTTAAATTATTTTACTAAACTTGATGTTTTGAAATTCTTTTAGTTGGATCAGTTTTGAGACTCATAATTGAAAATGATGAATCTCATTTCCTTTCCCTTCCTTTTTCTTTTTCCCTTTTTTATGTTTCCCTTTCCTCTCTTTTTTTCTTCCTTCCTTTTTCTTTCTTTTCCTTTCCTCCCCTGCATCTCTTCTCGTGCGTGAGACCCCCCTCTCTTCTTATCATGTTGTGCATCCCTTCCACCCAACCCAGCCTCGTCGTGTGCCACCGCCTGGCTTCACCACTCAGCCCACTGCCTCCACCACCCTCCGCGACCTCCCCCACCCCAGCCTCCCTTCTCCACGCTCTCTCTCTCTCCCCGCTAGTCGTGTGTAGCCGATTTGGTGTTTTATTTTATGGGCCTCCCAACGTTGCCACCACCACCACCATATCTTCCCCTCATGCCGGCCAACATCCTCCACCAAGCTCAGCCCCTAACTCTTCGCTCGCCCTCCTCGACCCCCGAAAGCCCACCAAGACCCACGGTTTCTCTTCCCTTCCACTGCCATCCGCCATCGCCTGGCCACCGCACCACCACCATTAGCTTCCCCTCTCCTCGGCGAGTCTCCTCGAGCCTACTCACCCCCAGTAGTGCCTCCACCTTCTCTCACATTCCCTCACTCTCCCACAACCTCTTTTCCTCAAAGTTGGCTGATCTCCTCTGTGTGTCGCCACCCACAGCCAATAGCCACCACCATCAACTCCACTTACCTCCACGAGCCCCTCAATGGTCAACCCAAGCCTCCCATAGTTCCCCTTTGAAATTCTTAGTTTGAAACCCATGGCCAATACTTGGAAAATACTGTCTGCCGCTACTCCATCACTGTTGGCATGACCTTTAATCCTCCGGAGTTGGCTTTCGTCATTGTAAGTAATTTTCCAAAAAACTTTTGAGATTTAAATATATTTTTATGTTAACACTTTTTATGTAATCTATTGGTTGTACCAGACCTTGAGTTCGAGTAGTATGGGGGTCAGGTTGGATTGAAGGATAGGTCTGTTTGTGGAAATCGGTATATATTCGGTGTTTTTGTGATGTGTTTGGTATCTTGATACTCATAGCATAATTTCATGCATATTCATGTGTTGTAACTGAAAACTGGGTTTTCATGCGAGAATAGATTTTTGGGTGCGTGTGTATCACAACTCCAAGACGAGATGGGGCATTATCTCAGTGGATCTCCTCTGGTCATTGGGGAGCGTAATATACTGAGTGACGTCCTCTGAGTTGTCGCTGGGTGACAACGAGATCGAACGGGATGGTAACGCTCTCGTGCCGACTCTGTGACCCCTCTGTTGGCGGGGACTAGAGGATGCTTAGCCACAGATGCGCTAAAAGTGGAACTAAGCATTGCTCATTACAAAGTCACACGCACGGTCGTTACCCATGGTGTGATGAATAAAATCAGGGTGTGTGGATAGTTCCTAGGGGAGATCTTGGTGCATACGGTTTAAATGGATAATTTGGCCATTTTTGGGAAAATAGCAGGCTTTGACAAAAGGATTTATGTGAACCATTTTTTGAAAAAATTGTGAATTTTATATTGGGCCATTTTCTAGGAAAATGGCAGGTAATTATTTTAATGGACTTGATTTTGGGCCAAATGGAATTTTTGGTATGCGTTGGAAAATAATCATTTTGGAAAAATAATGGTTTCGAGCTCATGCATATTTTAACATGTGCATGCATTCATATTGGTTGTTTAAATGTGTTTATATCTCATGAGTTGTTTGGTTGATTACTTATTGAGATTCATATCTCACGTGGTATTCAATACCTTGCGGTTCCGTTTTATGGAATCGTAGATTTTGTTGCAGATGATAATGCAGAGCCTGAGACTTCGGCCCCACCGGAGGAAAGACCTGGGGTCGCTTTCTCATGTGTTGTGTTTGGTTTCCCACTTTTGGATAATGTATTTGGTTTTATTATGTTTTCACCGGATAATTATAATATCTTTTGAAATGTTTTTATTTAAGTGAATCTGTATTAAGTAATCTGGTACTTAGTTGACTAAATTTAACTTATCCGCTACGACTTTTGTTGTACATGTTTGCATGTTGCACACACTTTGAACACTTATCATTGGGATGCGTGACCCGTGTTGTCAGCAGGCCGATATTACGATTCCTGTGTTTCTGTACGTGGGAGTTGGGGGAGTCACAAATATATATATATATATATATGACATATAATGGTGACTTTATATCTTCAGCTCTTTTTAAGAGAGATGATCAGGATTGTTTTGGACATGTTTCACTGTCGTCAACTGATCTTGACCACTAACATGTGACAAGAAAAGATGGTGGCCCGATGTGCCTTGTGCAACACTTATGTCTAAGTTAGAAATGTATTGCCTTGCAACAAGGGATCAAAAAGTTATCTTGGATTGTTAATATTGGTTCTTTATATAGACAGGAATTATTGTTGATAAGGATAATTCAATTCTTTCTCAAAATATCGGGAACTCAAGGGCAAATATCGCAGATATCCCGTTGTTTCTTCAGGAGTAGTTATCTTTGATTGGTGACAATTACCATATTAATCTCATTAGGCGATTCAATCTCATGGTGGCGAGTGTATGGTATGCCCACAGTCTTTTAACTTGTTAGGCCTCTCATATTGGCCTTACTCGATATAGTTGGGCCCATCTGGTAAAGATGGTTCACATAAAGGCCTCTCTTCTCCTGATTAGTGCCCTTTTAATTTCAGTTGAAGTGGCTCCAATATTATTGGAAGCCAGAGCGAACATCTAGGTCGTTTTGTTGATTACCTCGGTCAAGCCCTCACACACTAAGGATTCTATCATCACCCTGTTGCTTCTCAAGTGACCGATAGGACTCATTTGCTTGGTGTAGATCACGTGTAGCCCAAAGGGAGCTTGGGTGAATTGAGGCTAGGGCTTAGTGGTGGGAAGTATGGATGGTGTATGGGCTAGGTGATCTCGGTGAAGTGGGCAAAGGTGCACGGCAATGGGGATTTTGGGTTGCTAGGAGCCACTTGTGTGCTATGGTTGAGAGATGGGCAAATTTGGCTAGGGTTTGATGAGGGTTTCGGCCAAGGATAGAGGGGCATGTAGATCTCCTAAAAGGTAGGGATTTGTATTTCCTAAAATGTAGGAATTTGAGTTGAGATCTAGATGGAACATGGGATGGCCGAAAATAGGTAGGATGGATAAGGAGTGGAATTGTTTTAGTGAGAAATGGAATTTGATTGAGTCAATCAATGGCTATTGACCAATCAAACAATTTATGGAAAGTTGAGATGAGAGAAATGAGGATCTAGGGTTTCGGCCAACCCAAGGAGGCTATAGCCGAATGGCTCAAGATGAGATCTAGGGTTTTGAGGCTTGTTTGGTTGTGGGAATAGGGGGTGGCGTGTAGGGCTTATGATGGAACTAGGGTTTTGTGGTTAAGGACAATGATGAATGGCGTGAAAGGCAATGGGAATAGGGTGGCCGAATGGTGTTTGGCAAGAGGGAAACTCCAAGAAACCTCAAGGAAAACTAATGAACATGTGAGAAAACACGTGAACACAAGAGATCTTGAGATCTATACACAAGGCCGAAAATCCCAATGAAGGATTCAGCCTCACCACAAGAAGTCAATCACAAAATGCCAACACAATATCAAAGAGAAAACTCCAAAGAACAGAGAAATCCAATCAAACTTTGATTCACAAATTGCATAAAGATTGAAAGAAAATTTCAAAATATATTAAAAGACAAAATAGAATCACACATATTCATGAATTGCAAGGTGTGATCCTTCTCCTTGGGGATTCACGAATTGCACCTCAAGAAGGCCAAGTGCAAAAGCATCGAATGATAAATTCAAGCACTATGGCCGGCCAAGCAAATGTCCCAAACGACAAAAGATCCTAATGAAATGACTAAGAATCCTATTTATAGAGTAAACAATTTGGAAACCCCCAAAAGGTCCATAGTAAATAAAAATAAATAAATAAAGCAAATAAAATAACAACTAAATAAGTAATTAAATAAAACAAATAAAAAACAATAAAATAGATAAATGGCCATGGTGGCCGTGGCATGCATGGCCCATGGTGGGCTATGGTGGTGCATGGCCCATGGCTAGGCTAGTCCTGGTCTGGTCTGTGACTGGCTGCATGGCATGGCACGGTGCCATGCATTGGTCTGATGGTGGGCACGACATGGCGCTTTGTGTGGCCTACTGATGGTGGGCATGACATGGTGCCAAGCCTAAGCTTAATGGTGGGCACAGGGTGATGCCGTGCTGCTGCTATAATGCCCAGTCAAGTGGCTTAAGCGGTGGTCCTGCATAGCCCAAGCTAGTGGCCTGGGCAATGGGCATGCATGGCCCAAGCTGACAGTTTGAGCGCTGGGGCTACAAGACACTGACTGGAGCCGTGAGCTGGATGGCATGCCAGGTGGGCATGCCACTAGCCTCGCTTGCAAGGCACGGGCCAGAGCCGTGCGCTGGATGGCATGCCACTAGCCTCACTTGCAAGACACAGGCTGGAGCCCTGCGCTGGATGGCATCCTTGTGAGGGCACGCCACTAGCCTCGCTAAGTGGTGTTGGGGCACGCAGGTGCACACTCAAGGGCATGCGCAGCCTGCATGCATGGTCTACACGTGGCCAGTAGCCTCCATGAGTACATGTTGCGTGTCAAGGCCTGAACCAAGGCATGCAAGCAGGCTAGCCATGTTACTGTCCTGACCCTCCGAGAGTCGTGTCGAGGTGTAGTCCCGGGCAATCCTCCTAGTGGTTGTGACACGTTTTTCGTAATATGGAAGTTTGTGAGGGATTTTTTAATCTACTTTTCTTAGTTAATTAAAATTTTAATAACTAAAGTTTGTTGGTTATGAGGAAAAGAATATTGCATTGCTGAGTTTTGTTTGAGGCTGCTTTACTAGTTGCAACAGAGGAGTACACGTTTGAAAATTTTAATACAACAGTTACAAAACTCGAAATGTGTATAACCTTTAAGATATCTCTGTCCTTTCAAAGTTGTGCAAACTTTTGCTGTCCCAAATGTATGTCATCTTGTATTCTGTTATCTCAACTCACAAGTGTACCTTGTGAGAAAGGTCATTAATTTAAAAATAAGAAGCATGCCAAAGTTGGATAAAGATTCTTTCTATTTCACTTAGAACGGATCTTATTCATTTTTGCAAAACATGGGGTGTTTTGGTCATTTTACTTGTCAATCTAATCCATAGAAACAAAATGACACACCTCATGTTTTGCACTTAATGGATACTATCTATTTCAAGTGAAATGGAGAGGATCTCAATCCAGCAAGTTAAGTTCTGAAGCCCAAATAATTGAGATTATGGCACAATGCTGGCAGATAATCTTTATTTATTTTTTTACAAGTAGCATTAGCAAATAATCTTGAGCGCTGATAGTAATGCTTCAGTGTCCTGATGCTAGCAGATAATCTTTGTTTTTTTTTTTCACAAGTAATCCTATAGATAATCTTAAGTAATGTTTAGGGGTTGTTTTAACAAATTGGATATGTTTGCAGCTTTGATACTCTATGGATCATGGATATGGCTTCGGGGAAGATCAAAGAAGTTGTAAAAGGTTTCCAATTAGTTTTTAGTCACTTTTTTTCTTGTTTATTAAGTGTTAACTTCTAAGTCTAATATTGGCTTGTGAAAATTAAATTAAGGATTTACAAATATTTTGGAGACCGGTGGACAGTGGATAATGAAGAAAATATCCATTTTGGAACAGATGCCATGTGATGCGTTACAACCACAGTTTGATACTTCCTGTACACCAGAGGGGCTTCCATATGCTGGTCTCATATCTTCATTTACAACCTTGCAGAATCAATTAGTCATATGTGACACAGGTATCAAATTTTTTTTTTTTGTGGGACCATCTTCCTTTTTATTTGAGTCATCATGAGGGTGGTGTGCAGTTCTCATTTCATGTTGTGTGTTTCTCAAGTTGGACAGAGGATCCTGAAAATTGATAGGGAATCAGGTGTCTTTTCAAACATCCAGTTTTCAAATTTTGGGATCCTTGGTTTACCTTATTGGTTGGCTTCACCAACGGAGAGAGTTTATACAATGTAAGTATGCCTTCTTAAATTTAAATTGTTGGACCTATTTAAGGGTTCAGCCTGGCATTCAAAGGACGAGCTTGGGATGTGTTGTAGACTCACACATCTTCGGTTTGATTCAACACTAAGAGTTCTAGATTACGTAATGCATGGTTCTAGTGGGTGAGGTCTTGTATTTGAGGTTTACTCCCCAGGATGGGTCTGACTCAGACCTTGCTTTTTGAGGTTCCTCATCATTAAATAATAAATAAATTAAAATGAGCCCCCAATTGGAGTTTGGGTTCAGTTGTGCTTATTTTACAAATGATGCAGCTGATATGGTTCCGACCTTAATTTTTATTGTTTTAACCAATATCTTGCTATGTGATGGCAGTGCACAGACTTTCTTCTGACCTCAATCCTTTACCCATTTTTCTGGCTGCTTTGACAGTGGTGGACTTTGGGGAGCAAAGATTGATCATCTTCAATGTTTCAGCTTGTTGCCAGGTATTTTAGAGTCATTTGGATATGCTCATTTTAGTCGTCAAAAGGATGGCCCCACCAATTGCCTAGGCAGTTTCCAAGTGACATGTAATGTTTTTATATACTAGTAAAAGGGCTTCAAGGTCTTCAGTGGTCCTTGAGGTGTCTTTGGAACTTCAGTCATTTCTTTCTCACCCGATACACCGCATCAATAAACCATGAACATTTTCCTCAATGTCTCACCATGATGACTATCTAACCACCCCTTCCATCATGCCAACAGATCTACCACTCATCTAAGCATCACCCAATTTAGCCCAAAAAGACTAAAGCTAATTGCCATATCATGGTAGCTATCTCATGGTGGACTAAAAGATGATCACAAATTCCCCATTCCACTTGCACATATGGCACCATCACACTACCATAATGTGTCTGACTTAGGTTGTCAAATGCAAAAATTATTATATAATATAGCAAGTAGGGAGGACCTTTCTGAAATTATTTATTAGAGACTTGGTCATTTTTAACTACCTCAGGATTGCTTTTAGTCTATATGGCATCCATTGCAATATAAAAGCTTACAATGTTATCAGTTATGCAATTGTAGGCAATTTGATATATAAGATAATTTTTTTTTTGATAAGTAATAAGATATTTCATTGATAAAAAGGATATATAAGATAAGATAATTATTTCTAAGGTAAAATAAGATTTTATTGAATCAAAAGAATAGGCGTAGGCCAAGTATACAAGAGGAAACACCTACATAAGGAGGCGTTAGGCGAGAAATAAGAAAATCATGAAAACTAGCTCCATTGAAATCAATAACAGAGGCCCATAAGAATAAAGTATTGTAAAAGAATCTTCTGTGTTCTTCCAAAGAACGTTCCCTATCTTCAAAACTCCGGCCATTCTGCTCCATCCAAATGCACCACATCAGACATAAAGGGGAACAACCATCTTCCATACTGCTGTGATTTGGGGATTACCCTGAAGACCTCTCCAGCTGGCAAGGAGATCCACTGCCCTCCTAGGCATGACCCATGCAAGTCCAATCTGCTGAAAATATCACCCCATATGGCCCTAGCTACCTCACAATGAAGTAATAAATGGTCCAGAGAATCACCACTACTCTGGCAAATACAATACCAATCAACAATAATAATCCTTCGCTTCCTTTGTTATTTATGGTGATGGTTTTCCCAAGGGAAGCAGTCTAGTCAAAGAAAGCAACCTTAACGGGCATCTTACTCTTCTAGATACCTTTCCAAGGGAAAGGTATAGAATACTGCCTTGTCATAGCCTTGTAAAAGACCAAACAGAGAATATTCCACTCCCAGATAGAGTCCAAATCATCTTATCCGACATAACATGAATTGTTTCTGAAATTGCATCCATCTCCTAATTCTGAGCTACTCTGAAGAAACTAACATTCCACTGCATAGAACCACTAGAGCAATCCCATAGCTATGCCACCGAAGCATCTTGATCACATGCAATCCGATACAACTTTGAGAGCCATATCTTCACACTAGTAAAATAAATGTAATGCAAGAAATTTAACTCTCAATATGAATTTGTTGGATGTGTTGTCACCATACTTGGTAAAATCATAAACTGGAGGAATTACAAGTGAGTTAAATTGTGTCAATTGCTAAACCCAAAAAGAGAAGTTGTTAGACACAATGCACTTAAAAAAAGTTATTAGAAAAAATACAATGAAGACCCAAGCCTCAAAATTTGGAATTAATTTCCTTATATGATGTTGGACCTGATGTCTTTATTGGGTCTCTTGAACTGATATCTATGTTCAATTTCAAGCTTTTCAATGGTTATTAACGTCCTATTTCTTTAATATTGTATCTACCTCTTGTCATCTTTATTGTGTTGCTCAGCTAGGAAAGTAGTGCCTTTTGCTAAACATTGTAACTTTTTACTGCATTTCCTAGACAGATACTGGTGATGGCCAATTTTTTAATATGCAACGGGGTGCTGTCATTGTTAAATGGATTTGATGATCCTTTTTCAGAGGATTTATTTCCACTTATATAGAACATATTTACATGGCTTGTGTACTGTAATTTTGAGCGGGAAGATCACCTAACTATGACCCCTTAGATTACGCCTGATATTCAGCAGCACCATGTGCAGCCTACCTCTATTTAGGGGCGGGGCGTGTTGACTAGCCTACCTATATACAATCTAATGTAGACTACTGTTATACATTGACAGCCCCCCTCAAATTGATGCCCGTAGATCAACAAGCATCAATTTGCTGCTTAGGAAGCAATGTCGATGACGAGTGAGAGCCTTGGTGAAGATATCTGCAATTTGTAGTTCAGTGGAAATATGTGGAAGAGTGATAACACGAGCTTCAAATGCTTCACGGATAGAATGACAATCGACTTCAATATGCTTCGTGCGCTCATGATAGACAGGATTGGCCATTATCTGAATAGCACTTGTATTATCGGCATGTAGAGGTGTGGGATCGGTCTCAGAAAAATCGAGCTCAGCAAGCATACCCCGAAGCCAAATAATTTCAGAACAAGCTAAAGAACGTTCTTCATTATCACAGAAAATTTGATGCAATACATGAGATAAGATCTGAGCATTGGGATGACCTAAACGACGTGCCACATCATACTCAGATCTGGAACATTATGACAAGTAAAAGACTTTATAGACGAAATTGAAGAAAGTACTGGAACAGGTAAAAATAGTGGAAACAAACGCCCCACTTTAGGTCCCTTCGCGATCGGCTCCCCCGTTACCTGGTCCTGCACAACACAACCATCACCAGAAAAATGAACAGCACAATGGTTATCAACTAATTGACCCACAGAAATAAGATTTGTGGAAAGTTGAGGAGCAAGAAACACATCAGTAAATTGAGAAGAGGCATCTCCGACAGCAGCTATTGGCAAAGAACTACCATTGGCAGTCTGAATGGCAGATTGACCAGCATATGGCCGAACATGACATAGAGCAGTAGGAGTATTCGTCATGTGATTAGACGCACCTGAGTCTACAAACCAGAGTTTAGTTGTATGTTTACCTTGAAACCCCATTGCAGATAATGCCGAAATTAGCATCTGTTGCACCATTTCTGGTGTGCAGTAATTTGTTGCAGGAGGTGCAAGATCAGAGGAAGCACCTGAGGAAGAGCCATGTGCTATAGAAGTCTGAAATGCTTGAACCTGACGATGTTGAGGCCGTATACGACAGTCTTTGATAATATGACCCTTCTTCTTGCAATAAGAACAATATTTCTTAGGACAATTAGCAGCAATATGCCCATATTCCTTGCAGCAAAAACACTGTAAGGTGCTAGAATGTACAGGCGGTCCTCGTCGTTGAGCAGCATAAGCCACAGGAGTGAACCCTGAACTACATGAGAGTGTTCCAGAGAAGCTTGAGTACTAAGTCTTTGTTCTTCACGAAGTAACTCACCAAAACAAACATCAAGAGAAGGAACAGGAGAGCGATTCAGCAGAGAAGAGCGAACAGATTCATACTCAGGGTGGAGTTTCATAAGAAACTGATCACGACGACGAGTTTCATGAAGAGTTTGAATGGTGGAAAGAGAGGCAACAGGAACATCCGCAGTAACCAAATCAGAATATTCGTTCCAAAGAGTCAGAAATGCCGAATAATAGTCTTGAATGGAACAATTGTCATGGGAAAACAAGGCAATAGTATGCTCTAATTGAAAACGACGAGCACCATTATCTTGATGATATACTTTTTTTAAGTAAGTCCACATGAGTTGAGCGGTGCGATGAGGTCGTAAGTGAGTGACAATATGTGGCTCAACGGAGCTAAGAAGCCAAGACATAATCCGAGCATCAAGCATAACCCAATCCTTGGATTTATCAAGATTAAGTGCACAATCAGTTCCATCAATGTGATCCAAAGATCTTTTCCTTAAGAAAAAATTCAAACTGAAATGCCCACGTAGAATAATTGTTGCCCGTAAACTTGGCACATACAGGTGCAGAATCCATAGAGAAAAAAAATTGAACTCGAGAGAAAAAAAAATTGAACTCTGTGTCAACGTGAAAATAAAAGCCGAGAAATATAGAAGAATCACACGCCGAGTCACGTGAAAATAAAAGAGCCGAAGTCAAACCACGGAAATCAAGCCACGTGAAAAGTGAGGTACCTATCTCCTGTAGAAATCAAGCCACACGAAGAAGAATGGCAGAGCACTGAGACTGCCGAAACACCAAAAGCTGGACCGAGAACCTGCAGTACCTCTCTCCTGTAGAAATCAAGCCACACGAAGAAGAATTGCAGAGCACTGAGACTGCCGAAACACCAAGAGCTGGGCCGAGAACCTGCAGAGCACTGTTCCGAGAAACCTGTTCCGAGATGATGTTGCCGAGAAGAACAGATCACTGTGCCGAGAAGGACAGATCCAACAAGATTTCAGAATCACCAGGGGAAGGTGGCACCGATAGCCACCAAGTCTTAGAGTGCCGAAAGGCACAGAGCAGAACCGAGAAGTGATCTGAACCGAGAAGAACCAAAGAATGGAACAAAACCGAGAACAGAACCGAGAAGAAATTCAAAAGGCAAGATGGAAGTTTCGGTAGAGGAAAAAAAAAAAATTTTCGGAAGAGCTTCAGTGGCAGCTCAGTGAGTATTTCTATAAAAAAAAAATTTTGTAGGACCACAACACTAGAGATAGACCGAAAAAATTTCAAGAAAGCTCTGATACCATGTTAAATGGATTCGATGATCCTTTTTCAGAGGATTTATCCCACTTATATAGAACATATTTACATGGCTTGTGTACTGTCATTTTGAGCGGGAAGATCACCTAACTATGACCCCTTAGATTACGCCTGATATTCAGCAGCACCATGTGCAGCCTACCTCTATTTAGGGGCGGGGCGTGTTGACTAGCCTACCTAGGTACAATCTAACGTAGACTACTGTTATACATTGATAGTCATTGCATTAGTTTAGTCGTAGGAATGGTAAATGAAACTTAATATGCTGACTTATTCTACCAGGACCATAGTCACAGTCTTCAACAAGATTGACCTTAAACAAGGTTGCTCTCTTTTTTCTTCAAAATTCGGTTGTGGTTTTTGTTGGGGTTCTTAATGGGAAAAAACTTAAAACAAAGAAGAAAAAAAGCAAGAAGTATTTCACAGGACGCGATGTTTTGCATTTTGAAGTCGAAATGTTTAACTTTTGCTCTGCAGTGTGTTTGAGAACTTTGATCATGCTGCTCGCATACCTAGTTCACAAAAGTTGATGAAAAGAGGATAAAAACAATTGTGGGAGCTAAAGATCCTTACATACAAATGAGCACCTTTTTCCAGTTATTTGTAACCTGTCAAAATTTGGACTTTGCGTCCTGAATATGCCTGTGATGTGCTATTTAGTTTAATCAGCTTTAGTGACCTTTGAAGTATGCCGCTTGGTACAGGTAGGATTGACATACAGTTAAATGTGGATATCCCTGTGGATACAAAGCTAGTAGAACCTTTACAAGAAGGATGTATCTGGCGCTGGGCAAGAGGTGCTGCTGCTGAAGTCTCGGTAATAGAGGTTGAAGCAAGATCCTCAGAGAAGGTAGGTTCTTAACAACCCCCCCCCTCTCTCTCTCTCTCTCTCTCTCTCTCTCTCTCTCTCTACAGTATTTCTTATTCTCGTAAATATTCCACATGAAGTTTGTTTGTCCATGCTTTGAGATGCTTAGAGTTCAGCTTTTGGATGCATGCAGGTTGGTGTTGCCCAACAGTGGTATGATGAATTGGATAATCTCACTTTTTTAACACCTGAACCAGAATTGACTCTGGAAGATAATAATACTGCTATGGATAGTAAGTTTCAAGATGAGAGAGTTCACATTAACTGTGCTGTCAATACAAGTCCTGGAACAAGTGAGGTATGCTTGTTTTTCTTTTTTCTTTTCCTTTTTCTTTTTTTTGTATTTATTTGCTTGTTTCATGGTTAGAAGCAACATAATTTTGAAGCTGTGAGAAAATTCAAATTTTTAATGGCCAACTGTTTTGCAATCTGGCATTTGGAGGCTAAAATTAACTCTCCATTAAACTAAGAGATAAGATGTAACCTTATTTAAGTTAGAAACAACCAAGTCAAAGGTGCATTCTTGGGAAATTTTTATTGCCCTGAGGAAGAAAACTGAATTTACAGTAATCAAGAAGATATAAAATGGGGAAAACAATATGCCATCTCAGAAAGTTATTTTAACCCAAAAACCTTCTAACCATTCCCTAGTCTTCATCTCTTTCACCATCTTCTCAAACGACAAAAACTGATCAAGTATAAATAAGCATCTTGATTTACCTTTATATGTAACTTTAATTGTCTATCATTTCAATATAAATATTTCGTGTCACAGTTTTGAGTTCATACATATCATAAATGTTTTCTTCATGTAGGCTCCATTATGTCCAATTAGTACTAACTATTCTCTTTCCTAATTATCGCACAGGTTATTATTTGTGCTGCATTGTATCTGAAACTTAGAAAACTAGATTTAGGAGATGAAGATCAGGAGAAATATGCAGCAAGGATAGTGGATATTTTGAACCCAGATAGAACTGGAAAAGCAGAAAGAGATTTATTCATTCGTATCTTGTTAAAATCAGACAGAGATTTGAGAGACCTTATCTTCATTAAACCTTTGCATGTGAGGATAAAATTAGATATTCTTAATCACCCAAAAGTTGAGAATTCAAAGGAAATCGTTCTAACAGACTCCTCCATTGAGGTCAATGTGTCCCTCAACTCATAATTCGAGGTTGATAAGTACAAATTTCTGATACTAACAATTCAGTTTTGTAGTAATTTTTTATTTTATTTTATCTGCCATGATTAATAGTTGTTCTTTCAGTTTCTAGGGAAGATTGAAGACTTTGATAGATAGACCTGAATACAGTTGTGGTTAGGCATTGCACTCTGGTTAAATGCTTGTGGACTCAGATTGTTTAATGACAATATCTGGTGTCCCAAATACCATAAGTTGACCGGATGGAGGTGTAATACTCAGATGTTTAAAAAACATACAAAAAATAATGAAGTTTTGTGTTTTTCATTTTGATTTGAAGATGTGAGATACAGCAAATCTTTCGCAAGCTTCAATTTGTCTACATGTAAAGCCAGCACCTCAATATATTTCTTTGGTAGCATTGATAATTGAGTAACGTTCGTTTACCCATAAGCATATAAATTTTTAAAGGAAAATACTTTAACCACAGAGAGATTACACAAAAATAAATCTACAAATTAATATGGTTTGATGCAGTACGTCAGATTGTAAAGTTATTTTTATTATAAAATAGATTTAACAGATTTTATGAAATCATATCAGTTTGTGAATTTATTTTATATACGTAGGAGTCCTCTTTTTTAAAAGTTTACCTAAGTTGAAATGGAATCGTCAAATCTTTAGTTAATGGTGCACATAGAATGGTCCAGTGGGCATAGTTTGAACGTAGAGAAAGTGTTAAAAGGAGGTCAGGATAAGTTGGATAGAAATGGGAAGGACATGTTTTCAAAGATCGAGTTAGATTGGGTATGCCCTTGAGTGAACGAGGCTGAATGGACAGAAATAAGATTGTGTGCGGCAAAATATTTGATACGTTTGATGCATTCAATATGATCTTTGAACTTGTAAAGGAAGAATTGGATTCTCTTCATTTTCTAATTCAAAATATAAGGTATTTTGGTCATTTGAAGTTGAGGGGGTTTTTTTTTTTTTTTTTTTTTTTTTTTTTTTTTTTTAAATAAATACGTATTTTTCTAGCCAATGTAATGTAAGTATGAACTTTGCATAAAATTAGGGATAATAAAGAAAGAAAATTATTTATACAATTTTGAAGTATACAGACACATAGTTCATTTGAAAAAAAGTTGAAAAAATATGAGATCTATATGAAAAAATAGCAGTGCTAATCCATTGGGAGATGCAGCAGAGGCCGATCCCGAGAAGGAACAAAACAGTTATTTATTTTATTTTTATTTTTTTATTCATTTTTTTGTATTCTTAATATTAATATTTAATATTATAATTTGATTAGAATATAATTATTATTAATATTTTAATTAGTAGAACTATAAAATATGATAAAATTAAAAAATTAATAATATTTTATTATTATATAGAGAGTAAATAGATAATTCAATATAGATGCAGACCAATGCTTTATTTTGAAGTTTAATTTTTTTTACCTTTCTTTAACCTTGTATTTTCTTTTTCCAAAATTACTGACTTTTTCACTTTTTTATTTATTTAAATCATTATGTCAGATGCACCCTGGGGCTAACTCACCTGAATTCGTTCCCTAATATATATGTCTATATATATATATATATATATATATGAAACACACAAAAATGACAGAAAAAGGGAGGGAACATATTGCAGTATAAACAAGTGGAACTTTCATAGATGAGTGGCCCGGGGATTTGGCGCACTGCCCTGTCTGGTAGATTGAGAATGATGCTTGCCACCTTCTCGCCACCACCGATTTTATTGTCCTTGAAGTCGCCATGGTATCACGTCATCTTTATTTCTGTACATGAAAACCAACAAACTTTAGTTATTAAAATNAGAAATAAAGATGACGTGATACCATGGCGACTTCGAGGACAATAAAATCGGTGGTGGCGAGCATCATTCTCAATCTACCAGACAGGGCAGTGCGCCAAATCCCCAGGCCGCTCATCTATGAAAGTTCCACTTGTTTATACCACAATATGTTCCCTCCTTTTTTCTGTCATTTTTGAGTGTTTCATATATATATATATATATATAGACATATATATTAGGGAACGAATCCAGGTGAGTTAGTCCCAGGGTGCATCTGACATAATGATTTAAATAAATAAAAAAGTGAAAAAGTCAGTAATTTTTGGGAAAAGAAAATACAAGGTTAAAGAAAGGTACAAAAAATTAAACTTCAGCAAAATATAAGCATTGGTCTGCATCTATATTGGATTATCTATTTACTCTCTATATAATAATAAAATATTATTAATTTTTTAATTTTATCATATTTTATAGTTCTACTAATTAAAATATTAATAATAATTATATTCTAATCAAATTATAATATTAAATATTAATATTAAGAATACAAAAAAATGAATAAAAAAATAAAAATAAAATAAATAACTGTTTTGTTCCTTCTCGGGATCGGCCTCGTGCTGCATCTCCAATGGATATAGCACTGCTATTTTTTATATGATTCATATTTTTTCAACTTTTTTTCAAATAACTATGTGTCTGTATACTTCAAAATTGTATAAATAATTTTCTTTCTTTATTATCCCTAATTTTATGCAAAGTTCATACTTACATTACATTGGCTAGAAAAATACGTATTTATTTAAAAAAAAAAAAAAAAAAAAAAAAAAAAAAAAAAAACCCCCTCAACTTCAAATGACCAAAATACCTTATATTTTGAATTAAAAAATGAAGAGAATCCAATTCTTCCTTTACAAGTTCAAAGATCATATTGAATGCATCAAACGTATCAAATATTTTGCCGCACACAATCTTATTTCTGTCCATTCAGCCTCGTTCACTCAAGGGCATACCCAATCTAACTCGATCTTTGAAAACATGTCCTTCCCATTTCTATCCAACTTATCCTGACCTCCTTTTAACACTTTCTCTACGTTCAAACTATGCCCACTGGACCATTCTATGTGCACCATTAACTAAAGATTTGACGATTCCATTTCAACTTAGGTAAACTTTTAAAAAAGAGGACTCCTACGTATATAAAATAAATTCACAAACTGATATGATTTCATAAAATCTGTTAAATCTATTTTATAATAAAAATAACTTTACAATCTGACGTACTGCATCAAACCATATTAATTTGTAGATTTATTTTTGTGTAATCTCTCTGTGGTTAAAGTATTTTCCTTTAAAAATTTATATGCTTATGGGTAAACGAACGTTACTCAATTATCAATGCTACCAAAGAAATATATTGAGGTGCTGGCTTTACATGTAGACAAATTGAAGCTTGCGAAAGATTTGCTGTATCTCACATCTTCAAATCAAAATGAAAAACACAAAACTTCATTATTTTTTGTATGTTTTTTAAACATCTGAGTATTACACCTCCATCCGGTCAACTTATGGTATTTGGGACACCAGATATTGTCATTAAACAATCTGAGTCCACAAGCATTTAACCAGAGTGCAATGCCTAACCACAACTGTATTCAGGTCTATCTATCAAAGTCTTCAATCTTCCCTAGAAACTGAAAGAACAACTATTAATCATGGCAGATAAAATAAAATAAAAAATTACTACAAAACTGAATTGTTAGTATCAGAAATTTGTACTTATCAACCTCGAATTATGAGTTGAGGGACACATTGACCTCAATGGAGGAGTCTGTTAGAACGATTTCCTTTGAATTCTCAACTTTTGGGTGATTAAGAATATCTAATTTTATCCTCACATGCAAAGGTTTAATGAAGATAAGGTCTCTCAAATCTCTGTCTGATTTTAACAAGATACGAATGAATAAATCTCTTTCTGCTTTTCCAGTTCTATCTGGGTTCAAAATATCCACTATCCTTGCTGCATATTTCTCCTGATCTTCATCTCCTAAATCTGGTTTTCTAAGTTTCAGATACAATGCAGCACAAATAATAACCTGTGCGATAATTAGGAAAGAGAATAGTTAGTACTAATTGGACATAATGGAGCCTACATGAAGAAAACATTTATGATATGTATGAACTCAAAACTGTGACACGAAATATTTATATTGAAATGATAGACAATTAAAGTTACATATAAAGGTAAATCAAGATGCTTATTTATACTTGATCAGTTTTTGTCGTTTGAGAAGATGGTGAAAGAGATGAAGACTAGGGAATGGTTAGAAGGTTTTTGGGTTAAAATAACTTTCTGAGATGGCATATTGTTTTCCCCATTTTATATCTTCTTGATTACTGTAAATTCAGTTTTCTTCCTCAGGGCAATAAAAATTTCCCAAGAATGCACCTTTGACTTGGTTGTTTCTAACTTAAATAAGGTTACATCTTATCTCTTAGTTTAATGGAGAGTTAATTTTAGCCTCCAAATGCCAGATTGCAAAACAGTTGGCCATTAAAAATTTGAATTTTCTCACAGCTTCAAAATTATGTTGCTTCTAACCATGAAACAAGCAAATAAATACAAAAAAAAGAAAAAGGAAAAGAAAAAAGAAAAACAAGCATACCTCACTTGTTCCAGGACTTGTATTGACAGCACAGTTAATGTGAACTCTCTCATCTTGAAACTTACTATCCATAGCAGTATTATTATCTTCCAGAGTCAATTCTGGTTCAGGTGTTAAAAAAGTGAGATTATCCAATTCATCATACCACTGTTGGGCAACACCAACCTGCATGCATCCAAAAGCTGAACTCTAAGCATCTCAAAGCATGGACAAACAAACTTCATGTGGAATATTTACGAGAATAAGAAATACTCTAGAGAGAGAGAGAGAGAGAGAGAGAGAGAGAGAGAGAGAGAGAGAGGGGGGGGGTTGTTAAGAACCTACCTTCTCTGAGGATCTTGCTTCAACCTCTATTACCGAGACTTCAGCAGCAGCACCTCTTGCCCAGCGCCAGATACATCCTTCTTGTAAAGGTTCTACTAGCTTTGTATCCACAGGGATATCCACATTTAACTGTATGTCAATCCTACCTGTACCAAGCGGCATACTTCAAAGGTCACTAAAGCTGATTAAACTAAATAGCACATCACAGGCATATTCGGGACGCAAAGTCCAAATTTTGACAGGTTACAAATAACTGGAAAAAGGTGCTCATTTGTATGTAAGGATCTTTAGCTCCCACAATTGTTTTTATCCTCTTTTCATCAACTTTTGTGAACTAGGTATGCGAGCAGCATGATCAAAGTTCTCAAACACACTGCCCAGCAAAAGTTAAACATTTCGACTTCAAAATGCAAAACATCGCGTCCTGTGAAATACTTCTTGCTTTTTTTCTTCTTTGTTTTAAGTTTTTTCCCATTAAGAACCCCAACAAAAACCACAACCGAATTTTGAAGAAAAAAGAGAGCAACCTTGTTTAAGGTCAATCTTGTTGAAGACTGTGACTATGGTCCTGGTAGAATAAGTCAGCATATTAAGTTTCATTTACCATTCCTACGACTAAACTAATGCAATGACTATCAATGTATAACAGTAGTCTACGTTAGATTGTACCTAGGTAGGCTAGTCAACACGCCCCGCCCCTAAATAGAGGTAGGTTGCACATGGTGCTGCTGAATATCAGGCGTAATCTAAGGGGTCATAGTTAGGTGATCTTCCCGCTCAAAATGACAGTACACAAGCCATGTAAATATGTTCTATATAAGTGAGGATAAATCCTCTGAAAAAGGATCATCGAATCCATTTAACATGGTATCAGAGCTTTCTTGAAATTTTTTCGGTCTATCTCTAGTGTTGTGGTCCTACAAAATTTTTTTTTTATAGAAATTCTCACCGAGCTGCCGCTGAAGCTCTTCCGAAAATTTTTTTTTTTTCCTCTACCGAAACTTCCATCTTGCCTTTTGAATTTCTTCTCGGTTCTGTTCTCGGTTTTGTTCCATTCTATTCTGTTCTCGGTTCTTCTCGGTTCAGATCACTTCTCGGTTCTGCTCTGTGCCTTTCGGCACTCTAAGACTTGGTGGCTATCGGTGCCACCTTCCCCTGATGATTCTGAAATCTTGTTGGATCTGTCCTTCTCGGCACAGTGATCTGTTCTTCTCGGCAACATCATCTCGGAACAGGTTTCTCGGAACAGTGCTCTGCAGGTTCTCGGCCCAGCTCTTGGTGTTTCGGCAGTCTCAGTGCTCTGCAATTCTTCTTCGTGTGGCTTGATTTCTACAGGAGAGAGGTACTGCAGGTTCTCGGTCCAGCTTTTGGTGTTTCGGCAGTCTCAGTGCTCTGCCATTCTTCTTCGTGTGGCTTGATTTCTACAGGAGATAGGTACCTCACTTTTCACGTGGCTTGATTTCCGTGGTTTGACTTCGGCTCTTTTATTTTCACGTGACTCGGCGTGTGATTCTTCTATATTTCTCGGCTTTTATTTTCACGTTGACACAGAGTTCAATTTTTTTTTCTCTCGAGTTCAATTTTTTTTCTCTATGGATTCTGCACCTGTATGTGCCAAGTTTACGGGCAACAATTATTCTACGTGGGCATTTCAGTTTGAATTTTTCCTAAAGGGAAAAGATCTTTGGGATCATATTGATGGAACTGATTGTGCACTTAATCTTGATAAATCCAAGGATTGGGCTATGCTTGATGCTCGGATTATGTCTTGGCTTCTTAGCTCCGTTGAGCCACATATTGTCACTCACTTACGACCTCATCGCACCGCTCAACTCATGTGGACTTACTTAAAAAAAGTATATCATCAAGATAATGGTGCTCGTCGTTTTCAATTAGAGCATACTATTGCCTTGTTTTCCCATGACAATTGTTCCATTCAAGACTATTATTCGGCATTTCTGACTCTTTGGAACGAATATTCTGATTTGGTTACTGCGGATGTTCCTGTTGCCTCTCTTTCCACCATTCAAACTCTTCATGAAACTCGTCGTCGTGATCAATGTCTTATGAAACTCCACCCTGAGTATGAATCTGTTCGCTCTTCTCTGCTGAATCGCTCTCCTGTTCCTTCTCTTGATGTTTGTTTTGGTGAGTTACTTCGTGAAGAACAAAGACTTAGTACTCAAGCTTCTCTGGAACACTCTCATAGTAGTTCAGGGTTCACTCCTGTGGCTTATGCTACTCAACGACGAGGATTGCCTATACATTCTAGCACCTTACAGTGTTTTTGCTGCAAGGAATATGGGCATATTGCTGCTAATTGTCCTAAGAAATATTGTTCTTATTGCAAGAAGAAGGGTCATATTATCAAAGACTGTCGTATCCGGCCTCAACATCGTCAAGTTCAAGCATTTCAGACTTCTATAGCACATGGCTCTTCCTCAGGTGCTTCCTCTGATCTTGCACCTCCTGCAACAAATTACTGCACACCAGAAATGGTGCAACAGATGCTAATTTCGGCATTATCTGCAATAGGGTTTCAAGGTAAACATACAACTAAACTCTGGTTTGTAGACTCAGGTGCATCTAATCACATGACGAATACTCCTACTGCTCTATGTCATGTTCGGCCATATGCTGGTCAATCTGCCATTCAGACTGCCAATGGTAGTTCTTTGCCAATAGCTGCTGTCGGAGATGCCTCTTCTCAATTTACTGATGTGTTTCTTGCTCCTCAACTTTCCACAAATCTTATTTCTGTGGGTCAATTAGTTGATAACCATTGTGCTGTTCATTTTTCTAGTGATGGTTGTGTTGTGCAGGACCAGGTAACGGGGGAGCCGATCGCGAAGTGACCTAAAGTGGGGCGTTTGTTTCCACTATTTTTACCTGTTCCAGTACTTTCTTTAATTTCGTCTATAAAGTCTTTTACTTGTCATAATGTTCCAGATCTGAGTATGATGTGGCACCGTCATTTAGGTCATCCCAATGCTCAGATCTTATCTCATGTATTGCACTCAAATTTTCGTGATAATGAAGAACGTTCTTTAGCTTGTTCTGAAATTATTTGGCTTCGGGGTATGCTTGCTGAGCTCGATTTTTCTGAGACCGATCCCACACCTCTACATGCCGATAATACAAGTGCTATTCAGATAATGGCCAATCCTGTCTATCATGAGCGCACGAAGCATATTGAAGTCGATTGTCATTCTATCCGTGAAGCATTTGAAGCTCGTGTTATTACTCTTCCACATATTTCCACTGAACTACAAATTGCAGATATCTTCACCAAGGCTCTCACTCGTCATCGACATTGCTTCCTAAGCAGCAAATTAATGCTTGTTGATCTACGGGCATCAATTTGAGGGGGGCTGTCAATGTATAACAGTAGTCTACATTAGATTGTATATAGGTAGGCTAGTCAACACGCCCCGCCCCTAAATAGAGGTAGGCTGCACATGGTGCTGCTGAATATCAGGTGTAATCTAAGGGGTCATAGTTAGGTGATCTTCCCGCTCAAAATTACAGTACACAAGCCAAGTAAATATGTTCTATATAAGTGGGGATAAATCCTCTGAAAAAGGATCATCGAATCCATTTAACAATGACAGCACCCCGTTGCATATTAAAAAATTGGCCATCACCAGTATTTGTCTAGGAAATGCAGTAAAAAGTTACAATGTTTAGCAAAAGGCACTACTTTCCTAGCTGAGCAACACAATAAAGATGACAAGAGGTAGATACAATATTAAAGAAATAGGACGTTAATAACCATTGAAAAGCTTGAAATTGAACATAGATATCAGTTCAAGAGACCCAATAAAGACATCAGGTCCAACATCATATAAGGAAATTAATTCCAAATTTTGAGGCTTGGGTCTTCATTGTATTTTTTCTAATAACTTTTTTTAAGTGCATTGTGTCTAACAACTTCTCTTTTTGGGTTTAGCAATTGACACAATTTAACTCACTTGTAATTCCTCCAGTTTATGATTTTACCAANGGGGGGGGCGGTGGATGAGGGCCTGGAGAGGATGTGCGTGATCTCCTGATTTACGGTCACATGGAAGTTAAGTTTGGAAGGTTACTTGGCACTCACCCATTAGAGGGTTACTATTTGAAAAATATTGCCATAAATTAACTTATTTGAATATTGAAATGAGATATTCTTGTCCTCTAAACCAAGCCTAAGTATCCAAACCGCCCTTACTCTTAAAATTCCAAAATAATTTCGAAACGTGCTCTATTCCTTCACTGAGTTGTCTCCCAAAATCATTTTGAAATTTAGAAATTTAAATTTTAAAATACAAGCCATTAGATTTGTTGTTAAAGACTGATATGATCATTCCGGAGAAGTGAAGAATTGTTTCCATTATTTAAAGCTAAGTGATATTTATAATAATAAAGATTTTATAAGAATAAATTTATAAATTAACGTGATTTTAAAATTCGTTAAATTTATTTTATAATAAAAATAATTTTATAATTTAACGTACTAAAATTAAGTTAAATCAATTTATAAATTTATTGTTTCGAAAATATTTCACCTCTAAAGCATTTCTCTTATTCAACCCAACTCGAAACCATTGGATTCGTTGGTAGAAAGAAAAGTGACATTACTTGATTAGGTGAGGCGGTTGTGTAAAGCTTTGGTTGTTACCATTAGTCAAAAGAATTCCTTACAAGTTACTTTTTTAAGAGGAAACCCAGGATATTCCAAGAACAATTAATAAGAAATTGAAATATACGACGTGATCACACCGGACGGTTGTGCGAAGGAATTTGTTACTTTTACTCAAAGAATTCATTACAAATTTAAAGAGAAAACCCAGCATATTCCAGGATAGGATCAATGCAAGAATCTTCCGAATCTGGTATGCATGTTGACATGACAAATATCTCATCAGCCAACCCAAATCAAACTCCATCCTCCATATGAAGGAATCATACAAAAAGACTCAGGTATTCAATCTACTTCTACACACTCCATCTTCTCATGTTCTCTCTGTTCATTGGAGACTCCCCCTCTGAGCCTGAGGAAAACTCCCCAGGATTGTGACCTTCATTACGATACTATAGGACTTGGTGCTCTAGCGTTCGTTGCTCAGTGCCAGACGACCAACCGGGCAGTCAGATGTAAAACAGATACCTTAACCAAAAGTAGAGAACCATCAATGTTAACCAGCATTTCAGTACCTCAATTATTTGTCAACCTAGCCATACATATATCACAAGCAAAGCCCCATCCATAATCTTTCTTTGTTAATGAAAAGTCGCTTTTTTTTCTGATAAACAAATAGTTATCAATTTGAAGGTATCCTCTCATTAACAAAGTCAGATAAATAGAGCAAACTTGAGGTAAACAATATGATTAAAGCCTGATCGAGTGGCATAACCACTAATAAAATGTAATTGAACAATCAACTTTGCCCTGTCAGATCAACAACTTTCAAGAAATCCATACTCACACGTATTATTCTGTCGCAATTCTGCAAGTTATCTTAGTCAAGAATTTCCAGCAAAGAAGTCCAAAATCCAAAGTATGGTACATAAGATCAGGAATTTGTCAATAGTTTTACACAAAGATGATTTATAAATACAATTAAGCAAAATTGAGGGAACAAAGATCAAAATAGTCTACACAAGTTCCTTTTTTTTGGGTTCAAGAACCGGAGGATCAATCTCAATTCCCATATTAGCTGCAGTGCCTGCTATAATTCTCATCGCAGATTCAATACTGGTGCAATTCAAGTCTGGTAGCTTCTCAGCAGCAATTGTGCGAACTTGTTCAATGGTGATCTTTCCCACTTTCTCTATCTTTGGGTCTTTAGAACCTTTCTCAACACCTACGTATTATTCAGTATTAGGTCTCAATTCAGAAATGGGATTCAAGATCAGAGAAAAAAAAAATCTCTACTTAATTAAACCTATTGTAACAAGTTACCATCAATATTTTTACAGATAACCTCATAATAGCACATCGCTATAAAGCTTCTAGGCATGTCATCAATACATCACCAGAGTCACCACCCTAAAGTTGAATTGTCTACAAGATAAAAATTTCTCAAATAACCGTCAAGATCATATCACATCCGGTAGAGACTAGAGACAACCAACATTAATAGATCCTGCAAAATGGAAAGCCTGCAACCTAACCTAAAGTTTTGTTTAAATTAAAAATTCAATTTATAGGTTCCTATTTATAGGGTAACTACATGAAATCAAGATAAGATGGATACCCATATCATTATGAAAAGGTGGGTCTACGCCCATCGCTCCCAGCTCCCATTGGGAGCCACTGTTAGTGTTAATTAGTATTTTTTTTCATGTTTTTTTTAATACTTTTACATATTTTATTTTTGAATACTTTTACATTTTTTTTAAATTAAAAAAATTATAATATTATTAAAAAACACTTTCTTAATCACTAAGTAAAAAGAAAAATTAAAAAATAAAATAAAAATTTCGAGCGATAACAAAGAGCGGTAAGTTTGAGTGGTGAGAGTAGCATTTTTCTTATGAAAATCAAATGTCTTGATAATATGAAAATCAAATCTCTCAATTGGCATAATAGGCAAACCAAACTGTTGATTAGATTTTACCCCCAACACCAATGTCATACCCATTAAAACACACTTGGAGCCATAGCTGATCTCCTCCTTCAACTAATTATAACTCAACCCGAGTTTCTCTTTTGCTCAAGGACCTAACTTCTAACGATTCACGCCATGTACTGATAATCAAACTTGGATGGTTATCAATTAATTCAAGGTCAAAAGCCACTAACAACGTGAAAAAACTCACTTTTTAATCGTGGCCCGACTATTTTTCACCACTATTTTTCAAAGGGAGTGCAAGGCTTGGTTACACTTTTTAAACAAGCAAATTGTCAGTCCACAGGGTCAATTTATAGTTGTCCAGACTCTAGTTCTGAGATGACAGGTTGGATGCATCAAAACTGATCCCATGAACACAAGTAATGTTTCCTTCCTACTGAAATAATTTCTGAATCAAATTCGTAATGCTCCCTTAAAAATAACACTGACAAAATGCCTGGAATTAAATTATCAAACTGCATGACTAAGCCTCCAAAAACTACCAAGGATGAATATCAAACGTAAGACAAGAAAAGGGAGTAAAATTATCAAACATATAATGGGCATTATTAAAGAGGTATACCTGCGGCCTTTAGGAGAAGAACCGAAGCAGGCGGTGTCTTCAATATGAAAGTAAAGCTTCTATCCTATAAAGAACACAAGTAATCCTTACACCAAATCCAAATGATAGAAAAGAAAGAAGATGATTCTAAAAGGAACTGAATGGAAGAATTGAACCGACATCATAGACAGTAATTTCGACGGGAATAACATAACCGGCTTTGTCGGCGGTCCTGGCATTGTAATCCTTACAGAAAGCCATGATGTTTACACCCTTGGAACCCAGTGCTGGCCCTACAGGCGGTGCCGGGGTCGCCTTCCCTGCCTCCAGCGCCAGCTTTATCAATCCCACCACTGCACAACCATCCCCAACACAAAATTACACAAATTTTAATTTCTCAGATTCATACCCAATGGTAAAAACGATATAAAGATAAACCTTTCTTGGATTTGCCACCGGGCTTAGGTGGAGCCATGGCAATGACTGCGAGACGCCTTGGTGTTGGAGTGACAAGCGGGGGCTGTTTGTGAGCGAGGAATTGGAGAGGAATGTAATTGAGCTTTGAAGACAGACCAATAATGCCGGTCGGTGAGGCCAAAAGCGAAGAAGAAAGTTTCCCATTGTTACTATTTTTAACACTGCTCTTTGAAGAAGAGATGGTCGAAGGGAGCTGACAGTGGGAAGAAATGGAGAGAGAGGACGCCATTGGAAGGTAGTTTGGGAGCTGGTTTGATTCAAACCAGAGCTAAGTTTTGGATAAAACCCCTCAACTCCCACTCCACCTTGTCCGTATTCTTATCTTCTACGACGAAGTTGATTGGCAAATATATGGCTTCACGACGCTGTCGTTTCCGTCTCATGTTTTTTGCACATAAAACGGAGACCGTTTTGCTTCAATGATATTCTTTCCCACTCTACTCGACTCAATTATGCCTCTTTTGTTAATACAGATAAAATGAGATGATAAATTTATAAATAGTGATAAGATAATTTTTAAATAGTAGTAAAATAATTTGAATTAAGATTTTTATGAGATTTTAAAAAATGAAAGAGAAAAAATTGAATAAAAAATTATAAAAATTAAAAGAGTGTTGGAATATATGTTTTTATATTATTTTTGTTTTTTGATTTAAAAAAGTTGAATTATTTTTGTATTTTATTTGAAAGTTTGGAAAAGTTGTAATGATTAGATGAAAATTTAAAATTAAAAAATATTTGTATTTGAATGGTATTTAGATTTTGAGATGAGATAGTTTTAAATATTTGTGAAACCAAACTAAGTCCTAGAATATTTCCATATATCCGTGAATAGTACTGAAATAATTTAAGTTAAGATTTTTTTATTGAGTTTTGAGAAAAAAGAGAAAAACAATTGAATACAAATATTATAAAGTTCAAATGTTTTTTAAATAATTTTTGTTTTGAAATTTAAAAAAGTAGTATTATTTTTTGTATTTTGTTTGAGAATTTGAAAAAATTGTAATAATTAGATGAAAAAGTTAAAGATTTAACACTAAAAAGTATTTATGTTTAAATGAAGTTTGACAATAAAATATTTAAAATATTTGAAAACAATTATGTTGTCAAACGGACAATAATGAAATGGGTATGTAGAAAATTATAAGTATCGAGACCAGTCATTCCCTTTTATAACCTTCACGTGACTCTAAAATCATATGAATTTGGTTTATAGAGTAAAAACGCAGATGGTTGTTTTTGTTTTTTTTTTAAAGGAAGATTTGAAACTTTTTCCATTAAATCAAATCTGAAATACATGGAGGAATATCCTCCATAGTAACAATTACATCAGAAATGACTAAGAGATCTTGTGTCAAAACATGAGCCATAACATTACTACTCTTTTTTACACGAGTGACATCCCATTTAACAAAACTCCTAAGTTTCATCTTGGCTTCAAAGACAAACATGCCAAAACTGGTTAGTTGGTCCTTTTCTTTCTTCAAAACTTGAATTGTTTGTAAAGATTCCCCTTCAGTATTATCTTGGTTAGCCCCAAATCCAGTCCAAAACAAACTACTTGTAGTGCCCCATACGATTCAGCCAAGGAAGAAAGAAGAAATAAGCATTGGTTTTTCCTTAGTGTAGCAATAATTCTCCCCTCAGAAGCTCTGACTACAACGCCAATCCCAACTCTAGCTCGATTTTTCTCAACTGCTGCATTCCAATTAAATTTATAAATGTGCATAGGAGGTGGCTGCCATTAGATATTGTTGTTGCTACTAGGTTCTAAAGACACTCTTTTTTGTATTGCCAGCTCTTTCATCATGAGCTCTTTCATCATGTTCAAGTTTTGTTGAGCCATAAAACCACTTTATTAGGATGCTTAAATTCTTGGTTGGAGATGAACTCATTTCTCCTCCACCAAATCTGCATTGCAACAACTTGCAAACTCCTGTAAACAATCTGTATCCATAGACTCAGCAGTAGCCTCGAGTATTTCCAAAAGGTTCAGCTTGGAGAAATGGCTTTTTTGCAATCTCTTTGAACATTGACACCAAACATCCCTTGCTGACTCACATTCCCATAGAGCATGTTTTGTTGTCTCTTCTTCAATATTATAGATTGTACATTTTGGATGATCGACTATCTTCCTCTTAAAAAGATTAGAGTGAGTAGGTAAAGCTTCTATATAGGCCCTCCACAAGAAAACTCTATCTCCTGGTGTGACCTGATGGTTCCAGAGAATTTTCCATACTTCTTAAAGTCATTATTACTAGAGACTTGCCCTTTTGTTCCTTGGCTCAACCCCTGTGCATATGGCATGCACTTCTGACCGTGATTATACCTGTAGAGGTTCCTTTCCATATCATCTTATCAAGGTTACTGGATGAGCTTAATGGTGTTTGAGCAATAATGTCAGCTTCTTCTTTGTCAAAAATCTGCCCAACAAGCTTCATATCCCATCTCTTCTCACCTATCTTTATAAGTTCCTGAACCTTAGCATTGCCATCAAGATGTGATATTGGGCCATGAACTATTGATGGTGTGCCTTTTGGAAGCCATTTGTCACCTCATATTCTCACTTCTTCTCCAGTCCCAATTCACCAATAAGTACTAGTTTCAATCAAAGATCTTGCTTTTAGAATACTTCTCTATATATAAGAGGGTTTCTGCCTCAGCCTTGCGTTCAAGAAAGAAGTATCCTAAAAGTACATTGCCTTAAGAACTTGTGAAGCTAAGGAAAAGGGATATTGAAGCAATCTCCACCTTTATTTTGCAAGCATTGCAAGATTAAACCCTTCCAGATATTGAAATCCCATTCCACCTTCTTCTTTAGACTTTCCCCTCTTGTTCCATGACACCCAATGTATCTTTCTTTTTGCCTTTTGTTGTCCCAACCAAAAATTGTGCATGACACTATTTATATTTCGAAGCAGCTTGCCAAATAGCATGAAGACACTCATGCTATAGGTTGGGAGTGCTTGCACCACAAGCTTAATGAATATCTCTTTCCCTGCTTGAGACAAGGTTTTAACTCTAACTGCTCACACTCATTTTGACTCTATCAAGAATGCCTCTAAAAGATTTTTCTCTTGCTTTACCAATAATAGTTGGCAAACCAAGATACTTTTCATAAGCCATTGTAGACCTCACACCTACGATGCTGAGAATAAAATTTTGTGTTTCCTTAGAAGTATTTTTACTAAATTGGATGGAGGTTTTTTCAAGATTCAATCTTTGACCCGAGGCTTTCTCATAAACTTTCAGAAGACTAAATAATCTACCATATTCGATTGCATTAGCCTTACAAAAGAGTGGGCTATCATCACCAAAAAACAATTGAGAAAGTCTAATTCTGCCCCTTGCAAAAGGCACACCTGTGATTACTCCTTCTTCTTCATCTCTTGAGATCAAATAACTCAAAGCCTCTACACACATAATGAAAAGGTAAGGTGATAGTGGATCACCTTACCTAATGCCTCTTGATGGTCTAAATTCATCTTGAGGGGCCGCATTTACTAAAATGGAATAGGATACTGATTTAACACATCTCATCACCAGTTCTACCCATTGAGTATCAAACCTGATTTTATATAAAGCAGATCTGAGGAAATGCCACTCAATCCTATCATATGCCTTGCTCATGTCAAACTTTATTGCCATATATCCTTCTCTCCTTGAAATTTTGCATTTCATAAAAAGCAAAGCATCAAAAGCAATAATTACATTATCAAGGATAAGCCTTCCAAGAACAAAAGCTGATTGGTTCTGAGATATGATACAAGGTAATGTCTTTTTGAGTTTGTTAGCTATGACTTCAGAGATTAACTTGTATTAAGACATTACAAAGAGATATAGGCCTGAAATCAGCAACCTTAGTACAATTCCTTTTTTTTTTTTGGATTAAAGCAACAAAAGTATTATTAATGTCATCCAAGCTACCTTTAGAATTAAGTACAAAAAGAACTAAGTCACTGACCTGCCTTTCAACTATAGTCCAGTGTTGTTGAAAAAGGGCTGTTGGGAACCCATTGGGTCCATGTGAACTCATACCATTCATTTGAAATAAAGTATCTTCAACATCCTGAGCAGTATAAGATCTTAGCAAATCTTGATTCATCTCTTCAGTGACCTTTGGCCTCGTGGCAGCCAAGTAAACATCAATATTCTGAGGGTTTGAAGTCGTGGAAAGGTCCTGGAAATAATCTTGAAACTGCTAACTTATTGCTTCTGCACTTGTTATTACCTATCCTCTGTCATCAATTAGCTTACAGATCCTATTAAATTTCCTCTTCTGAGAAGCACATTAGTGAAAGAATTTAGTTATACCTATCCCCTTCTTTTAGCCATTTCTATTTTGCTCTATGCTTCCATTTCAGGTTTTTCTCTTCCAGCAGCATTTCAACTTCCTCTTTCAATACTGTTATTTTGTCATTCATGTCTCCTTGATTACACTGCTACATTTTGTTTAATTGGGATAGCTTTTGTTGCATTTCCTTCATAGAGTTACCAACTGCCTATTTATTCCACTGTTGCTGCTTCTGTTGACATATCTACAACCCTTTAGTTGCATAACTCAACTTATTAGATGCTAGTCTTGGTCTCTTCCACTCCACTTCAATTAGCTTGATGCATTCTTTTCTTTGGGCCCAACTCACCTCATACCTAAAGGGTTTGATGTGGCAGCTTGTATCCTGATGATAAGGGTCCTTAGTGATAAATATTGGGCAATGATCAGAACATAGAGTAGTTAAGGATAGAGTGAGTGTTCTAGGAAACCAATAAGCCCATTTAGCATTGCATAAGGCTCTATCCAACCTCTCCTTAGTGAATTCAACACCATATCGATTGTTAGACCATGTAAATTTATTCCCAACATAATCTATGTCATTTAGTACACATTTCTCCATAGCTTCTTTGAAACTTTCCATTTGTCTATATGGTCTCATTGGCCGTCCACTCTTCTCTCTATTATTGACTATTTCATTAAAGTCCCCTACACAAAACCACCCCGAATCATCTGCAGGCTTCAACACTCTAAGCAATTGCTAGCTTGACTGTCTTTTTGTAGTAGATGGATTACCATAAAATCCAGTGAGGATCCATGTCTGTCCTTCATTTAAGGTTTTAACTCTTAAAGAAATATGGTGCTGAGTGTATGATTCCAAAATTAAATCCATGTAATCCCTCCATAAGAAAGCCAAACCTCCACTCATTTCTCTACAATCCACTACAAAGTTGTTTTCCATTTTCAGAAGCTTTTTTATTCTTTCTACCTTGTTCCTTCTACACTTTGTTTCCATTAAAAAAATAAAATTTGGGATCTTATTTTTCACCAAATGGTGAAGTTCTCTAACTGTCTGAGGATTCTCAACCCCTCGATAATTCCAACTTAGGCAATTCATTGCTGTTGGTGGGGATGTATGATAGCCTCCACCAACTCAATAACATTAGAATCCATGAATTTCATTTGTTCCCCCTTTTGTTTCTTAGATACATTATTTTCTTTGAGCTTGACTCTTTTTTGCATGATTTGCATGGAATTTGTCTCTAGCTCTCATTTTCCAACTAAACCTTTTTTTTTTTTTTTATCTTTCCAAAATAAGAGCATGAGTTGTCAAAAACTAGTCCAGAGAATTAATCTGTGATACTAATTTGGCATCTGAATAAAGGACTCCAATTTGGTTCACTTGCTAATCTCAAGTAGTTGCAGCCACCATATCTTTTGCATCTTCCTTTTTTGTAACTGCTTCTTTTTTAGGAGGTTTAACATCCCTGCTGATAGGTAGCCCCTCCAATTTGGACATATTTTCATTTCCCTGACCTCCCATCCCTTCATAATCACCTCCCACTATCTCCTTTCTCTTCTCCATGTTTATCTCTCTTACCATAATTACTACACTTTTCTTCTAAATAGAACATCCATATTTTGCCTCCTCAAATTGCTCTTTCATATTAGACTTTCCTTTCCAAGCATCATCCTCATCCCAATGCCCTTGGGTGGAAGATAGCGTGTTTCTTTGTTTTGTTTGGGATTTGATTACCTTTTTTGTGCCTGTTTAACGCAACATGGCCTTGTGTTTATGGGTTTCGTAGTTCTCGGGTTCTTATGAGCATTGCTGACGTAGTTCGTTATTGTGTTCTTCATAAATGATTGGATTTGGTTTTGTCTCAATGACCATGGCTGGAGGTTTTCCAAATTAACATAAATAAACCGGTGATTACTAGTTAGTTTTTGTTTCAGCTGTTGATACAATTTTATTCCTTTGATCCAAAATGCTCGTCTACATATTCAATAGTACGTACCCTCTCGAGGACACTCATGTGCATGAATGGCCAGCTTCAAATCCTCCATCCTTTAGGTGGGTTAACGAGTTTTTGTTAGTCATATATATCTGTTTCATACGGATGTTTCTATTTAGAATTTTTCTTTTAAATGAGGTAAAGTAAATGCATATGTCCCTGTTAAAACTTCGAAAGGTTTGTCAAGAAGAACAGATTAACAGCTGAAGGGTACAAGCCTATGTTGAAAGTCTCTAAGGGATAAATGACATTGGAGATAAACTCCATAGATGAAGTGTTAAAGTCCATTTCATTTTATAAATGTTTTCGACGGGGAGGATGTGGTTGAGTGCAGCAGTATAGAGGTATATTGGCTAAGTACTACACCAATTGTAGAGAGTACTAACCTCTAATACTGCTACAATACTCAACCTCATCCTCGTTATAGAAAGGAAAAATCTAGTTGCAACCACAATTGTGCACTAATATGTGCACCAATTTATTGTAATTGGTCAAAAAGTAGATTTTATTGAATACATTGTTAATTTAAATTTTAAGTATGAAAGAATCTGATTAGTCAATTGTTACCAAACTAGTTGATGGAAATGATCTACACTTAATCTCATGGAGTTCACTTATATATCTAGTTCAATGTAAATTATCCCTTAAACCCTTGTAACCAAGCATGTCCTCTTAATTATAGAGAAACTTTGGAATATTAAAAAGTTGAAAAAGTTGAATATGAATTTTAAAAAGTTAAATTATTTATTATGCTTTATATAGAAATTTAAAAAAATTATAATGATAGGATGAGATAAAGATTTTATATCGTATCTTAGCCACCAAACATACACTAACTTAAATACATGAAACATCCATCTACAGTACGAGGATTTTAGGGTCAGACCTGCATATAGTTCCCTAGGGA
This sequence comes from Carya cathayensis, assembly GCA_011037825.1. Lineage (NCBI taxonomy): Eukaryota > Viridiplantae > Streptophyta > Magnoliopsida > Fagales > Juglandaceae > Carya > Carya cathayensis. Next base: position 279,433 of record QGSO01000477.1, read on the forward strand.
ATAGCGATGTAGTCAAAACAAATCCCTCCATGCAACTTGAAACCCTTTCCGTCTTTACATTGAAACGAATGGAAATTATGGTGGTCTTGGAAATTATTTTTTAAATATTTTTTCAACATTCATAATTATTGAAAAAAAATTAAAAAAGTATATTATTTTACTAATAATCATTTTCTTAACCATTAAGTAAAATGAAAAATACCAAAAAAAAAAAAAGAAAATATAGTAGGAAGGTAGCAACTCTATCATTATTCTATGCATGATATAATTACTAATAATTGCCTCCCTCCCACGGTTTTTTAACTTAGAGAATATTTTTCATGTTTAATTATAAAAAGTATGAGATATCCATGTCCAAAAATGTGAATTTTAATTTTTTCTTAAATGAATGTATTAGTGTATTAAAGTTTATTTTTAATCACTTGATGCACGTGCACTTTAGTTAGGGGGTTATTCTTTCTGTACTATTATATATTACTCTTCTTTTTTCTAATGGAATTCAATTCAGTCTTCTCAACTTTTCCATTTCATGTACTCTCTCTCTCTCTCTCTCTCGCTCTCTCTCTCTCATCATGGTATTAGATGTAAACAAACCCTAATCCTAAAATTTCATCAGCATCGTTTTGCATCCAAAATGACTTCCGACTCTTTGCCTCTTTCTTCTTCCACTGCTCATCCTCATCAATCTGAGGATTATTCTAATCCCTTCTATCTTCAACATGGCGATCATCCTAGTGTCGTTCTTGTTTCTCAGCTACTTAACGGCGATAATTACCTTACTTGGAACAGGCCTATGTACGTGGCCCTTATCTCCAAGAATAAGCTTTGCTTCGTAAATGGTGCTTTGCCATCCACCCTCTACCTCTAATCCGATGTAACACAATGGTTTTATCATGGCTTCTCAATGCTATTTCAAAGGAGATAGCTACTTTTGTCATTTACATTGATTCTATCGAGGAGATGTGGAATGATCTAAAGGAAAGGTTTGCTCAAAGTAACCATCCTTTCAGTTTCCAAACCCGAAAGAACATTGCTTCTTTAACTTAAAAAACTTCCTTTGTAAGTTCTTATTTTACCCTTTTAAAAAGTTGTTGGGAAGAGATGGTCCATTTTCAACCTTCGCCTCCATGTTCTTGTGGAGCTGTAAAGAAAATGGTTGATTTTCAACAAGAGGATTATGTCTTGCGGTTCTTGATGGGCCTTAATGAGACTTATGCTCATTTGCAAAGTCAGACTTTGCTTTCTGACCCATTTCCCCCAATTAATAAAGTTTTCTCTCTTGTTCTTCAAAAAGAAAAATAGAGGGAAAGAAGAAAAATAGAGGGAAATTGTTTCTGACTCTTTGTCTTCTAATGAATCTGTTGCTATGCTCTCAAATTGTGATTTCATTCATGATCCTGCTCGATATACTAATCGTGGATCTACCGGATCTAATGGATCCAAACATGGCAAGCCCTCTATTCCTTAGAAAGATCGACCATATTGTACACATTGTGGCTTATTAGGGCATACTATTGATAAGTATTACAAGATTCATGGGTATCCTCCCGAATACAAATTGAAATCTCGAAACCCTATTTCTAATTCAGTTTTAACCCAAAACTTTCCTTTTTCTCAAGAGTAGTATAAACAACTCATTACATTTCTTCAAAGTCATTCTAATGTTTCCTCTATAATTCAAATAGGTACAGTTTCTGCACTATCTCATTCATCTGTACTATCCACATCCGATCCTTCATTCTCAGGTATTTCTATTGTTTTTTCATCCATTTTTTTCTATTAACACTAGAAATTCCATTCCATCTTAATCTTGGATTCTTGATTTGGGTGCAACCGATCACATGATTGGTTATTTATCTCTTTTCTCCTCTATAAATTCCTCTACCAACATTTCTGTGAAATTACCTAATGGTTCTTATTCTCAAGTTAGACATATGGGCATGGTTGGACTCTCTATTCTTTTGTTCTAACTGATGTTTTGTATGTTTCAGCCTTTACTTTCAACTTTATTTCAATTAGCAAATTAGTTTCACAGTTATCATGTTTTCTTTTGTTCTTACATGATTTATGTTATATTTAAGACCTCTCTAATTGGAGGACGATCAGAGTAGCTAAGCAATCACAAGGATTATACCATTTAATGTAAGTACCAGGCACTACTTCTATTTCTTGTAAATTTGTTGATACTAATATTTTTCCTTACTGTAATTCTGTTAGAAACAATTCTCACATATGGCATTGTTATCTTGGACATATCGTTGCTTCTCAATTACATGATATTGCTTCTGATCCTTCTAACTACTCATATCAACATAATAATCATTGTGATATATGTCCTCTAGCCAAACAAAAACGATTTCTTTTTCCCTTGAGCACATCTGTTTCAACATCTATGTTTGAAATTGTTCATTATGATGTATGGGGGCCTTTTTCTATACCCTCTTATAATTGCTTCAAATATTTTTTTAACTATAGTAGATGATTTTAGTAGGTGTACTTGAATATACTTAAATCAAAATCTGAAACTCAATCTTACATACAATCCTTTTTTTTTCTTTTGTTGAGACTCAATTTAATTCTAAAATCAAAATTGTTCATACCGATAATACTTTGGAATTTGATATGAAATCATTTTTTTGCTAATAAAGGTGTTATACATCAACTTAATTGTGTATATACTCCTCAACAAAATGCTATTGTTGAAATGAAACATCAACACATATTAAATGCTGCTTGAGCTCTCAGATTTCAATCTCATATTCCTTTAAATTTTTGGAGTGATTGTGTTTTAATTGCTGTTTATCTCATAAACAGACTACTAACTCCTATTCTTTCTAATAAATTACCATATGAGGTCTTATTTTATGTTAACCCTCAATAAAATCACTTTAAAGTTTTTGGTTGCCTTTGCTATGCATCCATTCTTGGTAGTTCATTTACAAAATTTTCTCCTCGAGCTCAAGCTTGTATATTTCTAGGATATCCAGCTGGCATGAAAGGTTATAAACTGTCTAATATCCATACTCGCAAAATATTAATTTCCACATATGTTGTCTTTCATGAGACCATTTTCCTTTCAAGTCAGATTCTACATCTATACACTCTTTATTTGAAATCCCATTGGATTCTTCTCAATCTAATCCTATCTTACCTACCCCTCTAACAGATATTACTCTCAATCCCTCCCAACCTATTTCATCCTTATCATCTCATATTCCTAATACATCAGAAAATGCCTCTGTTTCTATTCCCACTCGAAAATCTACGAGAAATAGGAGACCACCTAAGTACTTGTAGCATTATCGTTGTTCCTTGATCTCAAATAATGAAGTTACTCCTTTTCCTCTATTGATGGTTCTTCAGGTATAGGTATTGTATATCATATTGCTTCATACTTGTCATATTCTAAATTTTTCAATTCATACAAACACTTTTGTTCTTTTGTTGATTCTCTATATGAACCAAAAATTTTCCATTAAGCCATCAAACATCCTCATTGGAGGGATGCAATGGCAACTCAATTCAGTCCTCTTGAAGCAAATAACACTTGGGTTCTAACTAGTTTACCTCCTGGCAAGCAGTCCATTGGTTGTAAATGGGTATATAAGCGCAAGTTGAAATCTAATGGCATTTTAGAGAGGTATAAGGTTCGATTAGTAACAAAGGGTCATACTCAACGTGATGGCATTGATTATTTTTCTCCTATTGCAAAACTTACTACTATTCATTGTTTTCTTGCTTTTGCTACCATTTATAATTGGGAATTACATCAACTTGATGTAAACAATGTTTTTCTTCATGGTGAATTGGATGAAAAAGTTAATATGAAATTACCACCTAGTTTTTCAAAACTTGGAGATTCTCGGGTATGCAAGTTGCTCAAGTCCTTATATGGTTTAAAACATGCTTCTTACCAATGGTTCTCTAAGTTCTATTCCACCTTGATTACTTTTAGATTTAATCAATCTAAATCTGATTATTCTTTGTTTACAAAATATTTCGGTGATTCCTTTATGGCACTTTTGGTGTATGTTGATGATATTGTCATTGCCTCAAACAATTCCAAATTTGTTGCTGATCTTAAGGCTTTTCTTCATTCGCATTTTAAGCTGAAAGATCTTAAAAATTTGAAGTATTTTTTTGGATCTTGAGGTGGCTAGATCTTTTTTTTTTTTTTTTTTGATAACCTTGGGTGTCCAGGCCAGCTTGCGCGCACCTCGACTAATCCCAAGGGCCCTGAAGTTAACGACCAGGTAAATCCTCCAGTGGCCCTGCGGGGACTGAACTAGTGACCAATGGGGAGCAAACCCACGGCCTGACCAATTGAGCCACCCCTCAGGGTTGAGGTGGCTAGATCTACCAAAGGTATTTCTCTTTCTTAAAGAAAATATGCCCTTGAGATTGTATCTAATTCTGGTTTTCTAGCTGGTAGGCCTACTTATTATCCTATGGATCAATCTCTCATCAGAGTGTGCGAAACTTATATCCCTAAAACTTAATAGTATTATTCAATAAAATATATAGGCAAAGAGATAATTTTTAATGGATAGAGCCAAAAGAACCAAACATATGTCTTATAGGTGATTTTGATGTAATGAGAAGCCATGGCTCACACTGCCCCCCTCTCTACTACTCGGATCAACAGCCTAAGATTCCAAAGTTCATATAGAAATCTTAAAAGAAATAAATACAATATTTTGCAGCCTAGAAATGCTAACTTACATCGATCTACTTACGTAGCTGGGATTCTAATTAAAAAGTCATAAAACTAAGTAAGTTAATAGGTGTTTTCACTCTGATCCTACAAATTAACCTGCCAAAAATCCTCTAGACCTCTGGTTCAAGCTGTCTGTATCTGCTCAGCTAGCAGTCAATGCTCATTGCTTTCAAAGTCGGCAAGGACAGGTCTCAAGTTTGACAGATGATATGGCAATATAGACTGCTGGCTTATCATAGTTGATCAGCTCCTTAGCAGGTCCTATTATAGCATCTGGGGATGGATAGTAGAATATTGGAATGGATACTCTCTCCTTGCTATTGCTCACAATGGCTCGATGGAGTACACTCTTGTGTCGATCATTGCTAATAACCTGATACAATGGTAATATTATTAGAACACTTCTTGTGTAAAAAGGAAAACTGATAACAAATAGTTGAGAACAGAGGGAGTGTAATTTTACCTACATTTGACCGAGTTTGCCCTATTAAGAATTATGTCATTGTTGTGGCAATATGGGGATCTGTGCCCACGAATACTGGCAAAGCAATGGACCCCATGGGCTGAACCGTGCCCCCGATGAACCCCTTTAAAGTAGTTAGTGTAGGTTGCAGCTGATCTACACTAATTCTCATCTTGCTGAAAGTTTTCCAAAATAGGATGTCCCTGAACTCCCATTATCGAATAGTATCTTCTTCATGTTGTAATTTTCCACTACTATTGTCACTACCAGCTCATCTTTGTGTGGGTAGATCACCCATCGGCAATTTTCGTCTCCAAAAGATATTGTGGGTGATACCCTTTCCCCGAGCTAATAACATTGAGCTTGCTTGCCCATAACCTTTTCGATGTAGTCTCTTTTCTGGCCTAAGCTCTCGGATATGGCCCCGAGGAGGCTCAGCACCAAATCTCTAACACTGCTACAGTACTCAGCCACATCCTCCATTTAGAAAAAAGCAACTAAATTACTTGCAATCCTAATATTTATAAAAATGAGTTGGAACTTCCTCTGATGAGTTTTACCTCCAAGGGCATTTCTACCCCTAAAGTGACCTTGCCTTTTTCATTGAAAGAAAATATTCTAAATATAAAAAAGTGTACGAGTCGGATATGATTAACTGGAACTCTTTCACCCACCTAAAGGATGGAGGGTTTGAAGGCCATTCGTGCACATAATCCTCGAGAGGGAAGCAATGGAATCGTAAGAAATCCCTCTAGTTTAAAACTTTTTTGGTCTTGACATTGAAACTAGTGGAAAGTTTGGTGGTCTTGGAAAGGTCGTTTGAGTAATTCTTCAACCTCTCGCTCTCTGGTAATCTGAAAAACCCTTTTGCAATACGCCTGATATTACTGATTATTGCCTCTGGTATCCCATGGTTTTTAACCTGAGAATGTGTTACACATAACAAATTGTAAGAACAAGGTTCATGCATGACACATCACGACATGTATATATGAATTGAATGACAAAACAATGGAGCATGCACTCAAATATATCGCCTTGGCACCTGAAAGAAACCGTCATGTTGGCATGCCTAGCCAATCTGTTCGATAATTATATCACAGTGATTGGGGCCGTTTAAATCCTGGAGATCGATGGGAGTAATGGAGCCCCTCTGAAATCTGAACGTCAGAGAGATTTGGCTAGTCGGTGACGGGTCGGACGTAGTTTGAAGGAACATGGTTCACAGTTAAAGCAAGGTCGGTCAGCAAGAGCTTGGTGGCAGCCATCTTATGCTTAGCTAAAACTTCAGACTTTGTGGTTGTGATCAGTTGGTGAGTTGGAGTTTAGCTTAGGATGTTTCCCTCCCTATATATACACAATATATATAGCTACCAGTTTGATTAACTCAATTTAGTCTAATTTTAAATTAAGTCTAACATCAAACATCTAATTTTTAAATTATTAAACTCATCTCAATTCAAAACTTTCTTACATGTGGGAACCACAATTTTTTTCAACTCAATACATCTTTATAGGTGGGGGCCCACAATCTTTTTTAATTTTTTATAAATAGTACTAAACTCATCTTAATATTTAAACACATTTAAATTCATTTTAGATGGGTCTCTCATAATTCACTCTATTAACTTAACTCAACTATATATTTATAAAATATACATTTCAACTTAACTTAACGTCCAAATACAGGCTAAGTGGAGGTAAGGTGGCACCACTGCAGATCATCTGCTAGCGCCTTCTAGAAACTTCAACTAGGTTGAAAGGTCATTTCATTCATTCACGTCGGCTGTTAATAGGACAAAGTCTCCATTAATTTTGCAACTATATAATTAATTTCTAAAAAAATTTTCATAAGTGCATCTAATATGAATAATTTAAATAAAAGAAATTTGAACGCATCGATTTAAATCCTATTCATTCACTTTATATGACTTGCTTAATTAAAGACCACTACCCCATCCCCGTTTGGATAAAATATCTTATTTTATTTTATATATCTTATCATTATAATTTTTTAAAATTTTTACATAAAATATAATAAATAATTTAATTTTTTTAAAATTTTAATAATAATAATAATAAATAATATTTAATTCAACTTTTATCTTAATTTATCTTATTCCAACTTACATAACACGTAAGAGAATCTTCATTACCATAGTATCCTCCATCTTTTGTCCTCATGGTATGAGTAGTATTGCATGGTTGTATCACAACCGTCTGCAGAAGGGATGGATCCATGTCAGAGGAGGCAAGGGCTATCCTCAATCCTTTTATTTATTTTTTAATCTTATATAGTTCTTTTTCTTTGTTCTTTAATTTTTTATGTTTTTTTAAAAAGTGACCCAAAAGATAGAAAATTACTCACTTTAAAATATTAACAGTAGACTCAACAAAACTATATTTTAGTCAAATTTTAATTAAGATGCATAAAATCTTATTATAATAAACTTAACAAAACTACAGTAATATTAACTTTTATCATTTTCACTGGATAAATCTGGCCAACCCCTCTTGTTGGCCAAATATTATTTTGGCATAAAAAACAATCTACAGACTACAACTTCTTCTTCGTCGACTTCATCTGCAATTTGTACAATTATTTTTTTAACATAAAATTTGAAAAGGTTGACTTCATCTTCAACTTCTGCAATTATTTTTGTAATTTTTTCTCTTACAAACTTCATCTGTAATTATTTATGCAATTTCCGTCAAGGGAGATTTTTCCTGCTTTATTAGATTTGAGGTGATTCCTGCTTTCTTAGATTTTTCCTTCACTCTACACTATGTATTCTGATTCTATCCCTTATATGTTAATTTTGTCGAAGTAACTATTGATTGGAGGTGGATCTCTTCAACTTGTTTTTCAATCGATTGGCATCCATCATAGAACTGGCATCATGCCAATGCAAAATTTGACTAGTTTAAGCTGAAAATGTTGGCCATTGGACTAGTTAAAACAAAAGAGTCGAAGCTTTGAGGTACAGTAAAGCCAAAGATAAAGTCATCTTTGGCGAGTTAGGTTGTGCTTGGCCACTAAGAATTTTCAGATGAGAATTTTGAGTTTTAAGATAAAATATTAAAATATTATATTTTAATATTATTATTATTTTGTGATTTTGAAAAAGTTAAGAAAAAGTTGAATTATTTATTATATTTTATATGAAGATTTGGGAAAGTTGTAATGATGAGATGAGAATTTTAATTTTAAGATGAAAATTTCTAATGGCCAAGCACGTCCTTACTCTACCCAGACCAAAGCATTATTTTACTAAAAACAATTGCCTATCTGTTTTCTTCCCTCCATCTGCTTGATGCCCACCTTCCTCTCCCTTTCTCCCTTCAACAAATCCCCTTTCCATATATTCTCTCTAGTTTCTCCTTCCCTCTCCCTTTCTTTCTTCCCACTACAGACCGAAACTCCCTCTCTCTGTATCAAAAAAAAAAAAAGAAACTCCCTCTCTCTCATTCTCTTGATTTTTCCTTCATTTTTTCTCAGTTTCTTCAACGAGTGGCCTTCCTCTCTCTCATTATCTTCCCTCTACACTAGACCAGTCTTCATCTCTCTCATTCTCTCCGTTTTCACTAGACCTAGACTCGCTCTTTCTCATTCTTAGCATAGCGCAGGGGCCATTTGGCAAGGAAAACCGAACTTGTGAGAGAATCGACATTAGGCTCTAGTTCGGCATGGGACCCTTTCTCCATCTAATCTGCTTGGTATGTAAAATTTCTATATCTTATTTTTGGTCCATTNTCATTGCTAATAGCCTGATACAATGATAATATTATTAGAACACTTCTCGTGTAAAAAGGAAAACTGATAACAAATAGTTGATAACAGAGGGAGTGTAATTTTACCTACATTTGACCGAGTTTGCCCTATTAAGAATTATGTCATTGTTGTGGCAATATGGGGATCTGTGCCCACGAATACTGGCAAAGCAATGGACCCCATGGGCTGAACCGTGCCCCCGGTGAACCCCTTTAAAGTAGTTAGTGTAGGTTGCAGCTGATCTACACTAATTCCCACCTTGCTGAAAGTTTTCCAAAATAGGATGTCCCTGAACTCCCATTATCGAACAATATCTTCTTCATGTTGTAATTTTCCACTACTATTGTCACTACCAGCTCATCTTTGTGTGGGTAGATCACCCATCGGCAATCTTCGTCGCCAAAAGATATTGTGGGTGATACCCTTTCCCCGAGCTAATAACATTGAGCTTGCTTGCCCAGAACCTTTTCGATGTAGTCTCTTTTCTGGCCTAAGCTCTCGGATATGGCCCCAAGGAGGCTTAGCACCAAACCTCTAACACTGCTACAGTACTCAGCCACATCCTTCATTTAGAAAAAAGCAACTAAATTACTTGCAATTCTAATATTTATAAAAATGAGTTGGAACTTCCTCTGATGAGTTTTACCTCCAAGGGCATTTCTACCCCTAAAGTGACCTTGCCTTTTTCATTGAAAGAAAATATTCTAAATATAAAAAAGTGTACGAGTCGGATATGATTAACTGGAACTCTTTCACCCACCTAAAGGATGGAGGGTTTGAAGGCCATTCGTGCACATAATCCTTGAGAGGGAAGCAATGGAATCATAAGAAATCCCTCTAGTTTAAAACTTTTTCGGTCTTGACATTGAAACTAGTGGAAAGTCTGGTGGTCTTGGAAAGGTCGTTTGAGTAATTCTTCAACCTCTCGCTCTCTGATAATCTGAAAAACTCTTTTGCAATACGCCTGATATTACTGATTATTGCCTCTGGTATCCCATGGTTTTTAACTTGAGAATGTGTTACACATAACAAATTGTAAGAACAAGGTTCATGCATGACACATCACGACATGTATATATGAATTGAATGACAAAACAATGGAGCATGCACTCAAATATATCGCCTTGGCACCTGAAAGAAACCGTCATGTTGGCATGCTTGGCCAATCTGTTCGATAATATCACAGTGATTGGGGCCGTTTAAATCCTGGAGATCGATGGGAGTAATGGAGCCCTCTGAAATCTGAACGTCAGAGAGATTTGGCTAGTCGGAGACGGGTCGGACGTAGTTTGAAGGAACATGGTTCACAGTTAAAGCAAGGTCGGTCAGCAAGAGCTTGGTGGCAGCCATCTTATGCTTAGCTAAAACTTCAGACTTTGTGGTTGTGATCAGTTGGTGAGTTGGAGTTTAGCTTAGGATGTTTCCCTCCCTATATATACACAATATATATAGCCACCAGTTTGATTAACTCAATTTAGTCTAATTTTAAATTAAGTCTAACATCCAACATCTAATTTTCAAATTACTAAACTCACTCAATTCAAAACTTTCTTACATGTGGGAACCACAACTTTTTTCAACTCAATACATCTTTATAGGTGTGGGCCCACAATCTTTTTCAATTTTTTATAAATAGTACTAAACTCATCTTAATATCTAAATACATTTAAACTCATTTTAGATGGGTCTCTCATAATTCACTCCATTAACTTAACTCAACTATTTATAAAAAATGCATTTCTACTTACCTTAACATCCAAATACAGGCTAAGTGGAGCTAAGGTGACACCACTGCAGATCATCTTCTAGCGCCTTCTAGAAACTTCAACTAGGTTGAAAGGTCATTTCATTCATTCACATCGGCTGTTAATAGGACAAAGTCTCCATTAATTTTGCAACTATATAATTAATTTCTAAAAAAATTTCATAAGTGCATCTAATATGAATAATTTAAATAAAAGAAATTTGAACGCATTGATTTAAATCCTATACATTCACTTTATAATATGACTTGCTTAATTAAAGACCACTACTCCATCCCCGTTTGGATAAAATATCTTATTTCATTTTATATATCTTATTATTACACTTTTTTAAATTTTTTATATAAAATATAATAAATAATTTAATTTTTTTCAAATTTTAGTAATAATAATAATAATAAATAATATTTAATTCAACTTTTAATTTTTATCTTAATTCATCTTATCCCAACTTACTATGTAAACGACACGTAAGAGAATCTTCATTACCATAATATCCTCCATCTTTTGTCCTCATGGTATGAGTACTATTGCATGGTTGTATCACAACTGTATGCAGAAGGGATGGATCCATGTCGGAGGAGGCAAGGGCTATCCTCAATCCATTTATTTATTTTTTAATCTTATATAGTTCTTTTTCTTTGTTCTTTAATTTTTTTTTTTTTTTAAAGTGACCCAAAAGAGAGAAAATTACTCACTTTAAAATATTAATAGTAGACTCAACAAAGCTATATTTTAGCTAAATTTTAATTAAGATGCATAAAATATTATTATAATAAACTTAACAAAATTACAATAATATTAACTTTTATCATTTTCACTGGATAAATCTGGCCAACCCCTCTTGCTGGCCAAATATTATTTTGGCATAAAAAACACATCTACAGACTACAACTTCTTCTTCGTCGACTTCATCTGCAATTTGTACAATTATTTTTTTTAACATAAAACTTGAAAAGGTTGACTTCATCTTCAACTTCTGCAATTATTTCTGTAATTTTTTCTCTGACAAACTTCATCTGTAATTATTTATGCAATTTCCGTCAAGGGAGATTTTTCCTGCTTTATTAGATTTGAGGTGATTCCTGCTTTCTTAGATTTTTCCTTCACTCTACACTATGTATTCTGATTCTATCCCTTATATGTTAATTTTGTCGAAGTAACTATTGATTGGAGGCGGATCTCTTCAACTTGTTTTTCAACCGATTGGCATCCATCAGAGAACTGGCATCATGCCAATGCAAAATTTGACTAGTTTAAGCTGAAAATGTCGGCCATTGGACTAGTTAAAACAAAAGAGTTGAAGCTTTGAGGTACAGTAAAGCCAAAGATAAAGTCAGCTTTGGCGAGTTACTCTACCCAGACCAAAGCATTATTTTACTAAAAACAATTGCCTATCTGTTTTCTTCCCTCCATCTGCTTGATGCCCACCTTCCTCTCCCTTTCTCCCTTCAACAAATCTCGTTTCCATTTATTCTCTCTAGTTTCTCCTTCCCTCTCCCTTTCTCTCTTCCCACTTCAGATCGAAACTCCCTCTCTCTCATTCTCTTGATTTTTCCTTCATTTTTTCTCAGTTTCTTCTACGAGTGGCCTTCCTCTCTCTCATTATCTTCCCTCTACACTAGACCGGTCTTCATCTCTCTCATTCTCTCCGTTTTCACCAGACCTAGACTCGCTCTTTCTCATTCTCAGCATAGCGCAGGGCCCATTTGGCAAGGAAAACCGAACTTGTGCGAGAATCAACATTAGGCTCTAGTTCGGCATGGGACCCTTTCTCCATCTAATCTGCTTGGTATGTAAAATTTCTATATCTTATTTTTGGTCCATTGGATATGCCTAATTTGTGCTTGATCTATGAAAAATCTGTTCTTGGGAAAATTCTGTGTATTTTCTGCGCAAAATCTGATCCATTCTCCATCTAATTCTCATGTAGCTTCAAAGGAGATCAACAAGTTTTATTTAGAAAGTCACAGGCCGTCATGAACTTTTGGTTATTTTGTTAATGGCCTTGGATAGTGTAGCTACTGGATTATAGAGTTTCACTTTCGGGTTGTTAGCTGCATTCATATGAATATTTACTTCTACTAGGTTTTTTATAAATTGTAGTCAGCAATGTGTGCGATGGCTAGTACATCTTGCTTGATTCAAGTGATAGGAAGTAGAAGGTTTGTGTTAAAGGGACGAATTATGACCTTGATAGGAACTAATTAAGGCACTTTATGCTACTTCAGTTACATGCTAGCTTTGTAATTCTGATGTTGTGTATGTTTGGCTATTTGACAAGAACTTGGATGCCTTATTGGCTTTCGGTGGCCAATTAGCCAATCATATATTGCCTCATGGCTGCTGTTTTATGTGAATGGTCAATAAGCTCACCAACAGTTTTGTGTTGGACGCCATTAAGCTGTGATACAAAGGTTTGGTTTCACTTTATGGCTGTCAACTACATTCTTGTATGTGAAATAATCTTTCTTTGGCTTCTTTGGAGTGCTTAAAGTTGAGCCATATCGGAAAAAGGTTGGTTGTTTAAATACTGTATAATGACAGTTAATGCTCGATTGGGTGGTGAAAAACAATTTTGTCTTCAAAATTCAGACTTCAGGAATGTTGAACCGTGGAGTTGAAATTTCTCTTGCAAGTATGGAACTGGCTATTTGTATAGAGATAAATCTATTGATACTACGTTCTCAAAGTTGAGCTTTGATCACGACAGTTATAAAACTGCTCTACCATGATGAAATTTTGATCCCTTTTTTCTCTTTAAATATATTTATTGTAAGGCAACCGGGGTTTTTGTTTGTTATAAGAAAATCTCATAAAGCATGAGGTTTACCAACTCCCTTGCTGGGCCCCTTTAATTAGATTCTTCAATTACTTGAGATATACCTGTTCAATTACAATTATAAAAGCACAATTTTGACTATATGATGTTTTAACTAGCATTTTCTATTATGACAGGACTTTTTTGTTCCTTCAGTCCTTTCTCTTGCTGTCCCTCTGGCATTTATTTCCCTGACTAGGTACTCTTCCTGAGTTGTCAAAGCAAAGTTAGGGAATTTGAGTCTTGAAATGTTGGATTTGAATTGTTGGATTACAGAGGAAATGATATGAGTCTCTTCTTCCGTGTAGTGACATTAATGGGAAGGAACAAGACTTTGAATACTGGTGATTTATGAACTCGAATGTGAATCTGCTACCGGTTTATGAACTGGAAATGTTGGTGGAAATATTGGATAGAAACATGTTGGTTGATACTAAATGTTGGTAAATTGTGGGTTGCGGTTTAACCTTTGTATTATAGATTGATGTTACAAAAAGTTGTTGAAGTTGGTATTTTGGCCTGTGGCTTGTCTTGTGTATTATAAATTTGATGTACAAAAAATGTTGTTAATTTTCGTATTTTAGGTGTGAGAAGGATTAGCAAAATATGTTTTTTGGAAAATTAGGTTGAGAAAAAAAATAGTTGGAAAATAATAATTTTAAGTAAAAATTAAATTATTGATTAATATATGGAATGTATTTGTAAAATATTAAAAAAATAAAAAAATAAATTATTATTTAAATATATAATATTATATTATTATTTTAACTTTAAGATGATTAGTCTAATGTGGGTCACTATCTCTATTGCTTTAGACTTTAGCCAAAACTCTAATTAGTCAAAATTTAGACTTGAAACTAGCCCATGCTCTTAGGATGTGACGAGATAGTTAAGATATTTTAATAGAATAATGATAAATTTGTTAAATCTGTTATTTAAGAGAAATTCTATTTACATGCCCTTTATTAAATAAGAACAAACATTATTTTATGAGGAATATTTTTATAATTTTAAAAAAATTTTAAAATAAAATTATCTAGATCTGTATTGCAGTTTCTATTATATAGCATTGATCGTTTTAATATTATTGAAAAGTAGCGTTGAATCGTTGATCATGCCGAACTTATTTATTGCTAGTTTAGCGTGTCTTTAGCACTAAAATACACATTGTTGCACGAAAGATTCTCTTGGTGTATATTTGGAGATAAATAATATTTGTATTTATAGAATGTTATAAAAAAATATAATAATTATATAAAAATTAATTAATTTTTTAATAATAAATGTTATTATTTTTATAAAAATGTGCTCGACACTTAAATAATTACTATTTTTATAAATAAGTACGCAACGCTAAACGCGTTGACGACCCCTATTTTTAGTATCATTTTCCTATTTGAAAATGGAAGTTCATTTCCTGTGTCTGGATCAAGCTGTCTGCGTCGCCTATAGTTTGTGGCCAGTTTTGAATCAAGTCGGCAACGTGAAGAAAGGGGCCAGGGCTGGGCTGTCGGCGCGTTAGGTATGGCACACGCAATTCTCATACCAACGTATTTGCAGTTCAACACCGAATAGGCCCTTGAAATGTGCGCAATTTGGCACGAGGTTATGAAGTATGACATCACCCTCCCCACGTAATGTCACATTGCCATCAAAGTAATCATATATAAATATATATATATATACACATATAAAAAATATATTTCACAATATATTTTATACCACATATAATAAAATATGAATATTTTTATATATTAATGATATTATTTTTATAAGATAGTTTATAAAAATATTTTCCTTTTAAAATATTCTGGTGTAAAGTATTGTGAAAACTGATTGTGTATTTATCATTTTTCATGTTATTATAGTAAAATATTTTTTCCTTTAATTAGAATTTACAAAATTAAATATACTGATAGAATTTGATATAATACATTAAATTATAAAATTATTTCTATTATAAAATAGATTTAACTCTCATATGAAAACATGTTAATTTGTGAGGTTATTTTTATAAGACTTCTTTATAGATGCAGCAATTCTTTTTAAATATAGTCAATTGTCTTCATAATCATATATATATAAATGTACGTACGTGTTGTGTATGTGATGATAAAATATTGTCACGTGTCAAATTCATTAAACTAATACATAGATGTAAATGGGAAAAAAATGTACAAAAACTAAGGTCATGTGCACGGGTATTAGGAAAGTCTATTGATAATGATTGGAAGGTTGTTGCTATTTTTTAAAATTTTTTAGATATTTTTACGAGGTCATATTGAGGCTATCTGGTTCTTTATATCCTACATCTAATTATTTTTATCAACAAATATGTAAGGTGAAATAAGAATTGGTTAAAATGTGTAGGGGTGGTCATATTAGGATGCAGGAAATGACACTGATTATTAAGGTCAGATATGACAAATATTGGGATATTTGAGTATGCTAAATATTTTGTTATATGTAGCTATTACTCTTGACCCTCAGATCAAGATTGATGACATATATATGGTTTGAGACTTGCTCACGAGAACGCATGGGCTAAGCTTATTAAGACAATGGTTAGAGAAACATTTGGTAAATTGTTTAATGAGTTTACCGTGATTAGGGGTGGTACCTACACTTACACATACCCCACCGCCTCCTCCGTAAGTCAGGTTGCGAAAAAATTGTAGGTTGGCGTGAGGAGCCTCTCACAGAATCCCCTACCAATCCGTCAATCTACGGAGGCAAAGTCGAAGATAAACAAATATTTGGCAGGGGATTTTCTCCCATATACACTAGAATATGATATATTAGAATGGTGGAAGATTAATACTGTGAAATATCTCATAATATGATATATTTTGGTTATATCATATTAGCACCGTTGCCTTAGAGTCGGCCTTTAGTACTAAAAGACACATATTAGATCTATTCTCAAGTTCATTATCTGTTACTACTGTGAAGGCATTGATTTACACGCAAAATTGGATCAACATGATAGAAATTCATGTTCCGGATATTTTTGACTTTAAGGAGACCAACGAGGAGGATGGTAGTGATCATTTTGGATTTTGTAATCGTTGATTTTATTTTCTTATTTTGATTGATTTATATTCATTTCATCGATATTAATTTTAAATTTAATTATTGTAGCAATACATGAGACGACATCTACCTCCGCTGTAGTATGACTTTGTGGTATTAGACCCATCATTGCCATTTGTCGTAAATTTGTATAATTTGTATTGTCCCTTTATTACTTTTTATATTTATATAACTTTTAGCATTTAATTGTTTGCTTGTATTTTTTGGCTTTTATAATCTTACTGTCATATGTGCAACTCAAGCCTCAATCATAATCCCAAGCCCAAGGATCAAAATTCAAATGATCTATTCTCATCTTGATCCCTATGTTATCTTGGTTACTCAGATTTTAGTTTTTAATTTTTTTTCCATTTCTAATATATATTTGTAATTTTAATTTTTTTTCTTGTTATAATTCTAATTTATTTTCTTATTAAATTGTTAATGTTTCAAATTTTATGATCTCATAACAGACAATACTATTTACATATCTTTTCACTTTTGGCCACCTGCCCAGCTCTCCCCAAATGTCAAACAACTCACTTAGTTGATCAGTTGTATTCAATGATTGATTCGGTTATTTTTAATGTTGATATAATGTACCTTGGACCATTTTTTGTTTGTAATTTTGTAATTGTTTTCTCTTAATTTGTATTATCGTAATAACTTAGTTATTATTACTAATTTATTAGATAATAGTCTATAGTAGTACTTCTTTTTCTCTTAATTTCTATAATGTATATTATTTTTAGTATTGTAAATTCTTATTTTTTTGGTTATTTGTATTTGTTTGTTAATTTCTGAGCCATTTAGGGTCCATTTCAACTATTTCTAGACTATTTTGAATCTAAAAACATGTTCTGAGATAATGGCCCATTTGGGGGTGGGGGGCAGACGTATGGAGGTGTCCGCCCCCACACCCTAGTACCTGGACAGGGTACTTCAAGCCCGCACACTTGTGGTGGGTGTTGGGGTGGAGAAACCCCACCCCGTAGGGTGCAAATAGCACCCCTACGAAAATTTACACCATGATCTCTCCACTCCTATGTCTAATTAACCTACCTATCAGTTTTATGCTTTATTTATTTTTTTCCTATTTATTTTTTAAACTTTCTCCACTCTTTTTACCTCCCAGTTTTCTAAATGCTCTTTGCTCTCACCCCAACAACAATTAGGGTTTGGTGTTCAACAACATTTGCCTAAACCGAGATTTTACAAAGTGCACTCAACATCAATATATAATCATTGGATTGCACACAGAAAACATGGGACCAGGTTCCCTTAACTATTTCACTTTATTTTTCTTTTTATACCTCTGTATTAATTTAGGATCTTGCTACACTCACCACTCCCAGCTACCATTAGTGGCTTTTAGTAGATTTTTTTTTTTACATATATTTTTTAACACTTTTAAATATATTTTTAAAAAAAACTGTAACATCATTAAAAATAATTTCTTAATCACGAAAAAAAAAATTTAAGTAGCCCCAATAGTAGCTCCCAACGGTGGGACTAGTATTATCCATTAATTTATTGGGGTTCACTTCCTCTACTGTCTTAACCTTACTTTATTTTAGTACAATATTTGTTTTGCGCATAAAAAGGAGTTTATATATGTATGAGACTTTTCTTGCTCAATAAAGTTTAAAAAAATTTACATGTACTTTATGCCTTGTCAAGTTATAAATATTCGATTATATGAGTTAATCTGAACACGATCTATTAAGGTAAACGGATAATACATTCAAATTTTGACATGATCCATTTAACCAACATGTGATACGATATGATCCGTTTTAATCCGTTTAACAATTTATTAGAAATGAGTTAACACAACATGGGCCATTTCAACATGTTTTATGTTAATAGGCTGAACTAACCATCACAACTCATTTAACCTAATTAACATATTTTTATATAAAAATTAAAATATATATTTATTAGTAGATACAATATATAACTAAAAAAAATAAGACTACATACTTGTGAATAACCGCTCATTTTCCTCTTGAGTCGGCTACGAGTCCCGTTTAACTCTTTTTAAATCTCAAATCTTTATTTTAAATCTAGAGGATGATTTTTAAATTAAACTGAGTATTTTAAAATCCTCTAAATATTTCAAAAGTCCAAAACTATTTTATATGAGATATTTTTAGTGTTATTGATTTGAGCCTGGTTATTAAAGTAAGCCTTTTAAATCTTAGAGCCTCGGAAATAAAATCTATTTTTAGTAATTCATTTAATTTAAATGATTTTATTTCTTTATGAATATTATTTAATATTTATCATTTTATTTTATGTTAAAAATTCTATTTATTTAGATGGTTTTATTTTTCTTAGGAATATTTACAAAAACTCGTAATTTTATTTTATGATAAAGATTATTATTTTTAGATCAAGAAAAAAAAGTTTGGTTTTAAAATTTAGTGTATTTCTCTTACAATTATTTCTATTCTTTATTTTCTATTAGTCTTTTATTTCAATTAGATTTATCTCCACCATTGAATTTAAATCAACCCAAAGATGTAGGGCTAAGATTAGTTGTCCCATACCCTCCATTTCTTTTCCTTCTCTCCTCCTCTGCCTAAGCGCCGTCCCTCTCCCTTCCCCGATCTCTACCTCTCTCATCCTCCCTTATGCAAGCCGTCGGGAGCCACTGTGTGCAGCTACTTTGGCCACCATGACTAGAACCGCTGCACGTCACCAACCAACCATCCCCCTCCTTTCCCTCAACCCCTCAATCCCTTGATGTTGTTGTCCCTCTATCTGTATCTCCCTCCCAATTTCCCTCTTGTCCTCCTCAGCCAACAGTGCCACCACCAGCCACCTCTGCCACAATGCCTCGTAATGATGCCCTCATCCCTCTTAGTTTCTCGATTTCACTCTTCCTCTCTTAGATCTATCTCTCCCTTCCATTCTCTTCTTCGTCTCTCTCTCTAGATTAGGGCTTCACCACCACCATCCTTCATGGCACAACTCTGTGTGCCGTCGAGAGCTCATCTGCCTCCTTCTCTCATTTTTCCCTCACGCCAACAACCCAATTCCTCTATACCCAACCTAAAACCCTGCTCTGTTTCACTCTCTCTCTCCACCATGCACGACAAGCCTAACCGCCAATCACTAGCTCTCAACCACCGTATTCCACCCACAGTCACAATAGTCTCTTCCAAGCCACAACCTAGCTCCTTAACTGTATCACCCTCCCTCTTCCCCCTGTTTCTGGCCACATGAAATGGCCTTACTCAGCCGTAAACCACCACTTCAGAGGGTGGGGATCTCGACCAGCCACCTTGGCAGCATCATGCATAGCCATATAGCACCACCGTAGGCTCCCCTCCATTTTTGTATATCATCCCCACTATTACTGCAAGTCAGCGTTGTAATTTTCTAAGTAAAGTCCACCTCTTTAAGCCTACCCCACCAGCACTGTCTACATGAACCACTATTGGATCGTCGTGGACCAACAGGTAACGTGCTGCCTGAGCTCATCACTGCCGCCTCTAGCTTGTTACACCCTGCTCGGCTCAGCCCCCGATTTATGGTGTAAATCTTTATCTCTTTATTGCAAGAACTATCATATTTGTGAGTTGAAATGGAATGTGGTAAACTATGCTCTCTGTGTTTGGAACTGTGGACTGTGAATGGAGTAGTTGTGACGTGGCTGTGTAGTTTGAAATGATGGGCATTATTGTATAGTTTGTGTTGTGGTTGTGTGTAGTGTGAAGTGATGAGGTTGTTGTATAGTGGTGATGTAGTTGGTGATATAGTGGTGATGTAGTTGATGATATGACAATATGTTATGAAATGACAGGATTAAATGAGAAGCTACGATGTAATTTTGTTATGTAAAGTGATGGGTTGATTACGTAGTCTGTGAAGTGGTCGGATGCCATGTGAAGTGATGAAATTTTTTTGCAGTGTGCTATGGTTGTATGTAGTGTGAAGTTTCGGGATAAACTATGTAGTTGGACGTGTTGTGTGAAGGGATATGTCGATTGGGATTGTGTTGGCTGGTAGGAAGCTTGTAAAAACAAGTAAATTTTTTGGGTAGACCGAATGTTTTTTTTTTTTTGAAAAGAAATGTTCATTTCATTAAAGCAGATGCTGGATACATGGAGGATAGTCCTCCATAAATATGTGTTCCTCCGAACATGTCGATGCAAACTTAGCTAGAGCATGCACTATTACATTGAATTTCCTAGGTATATGATGAATAGACCAAGTCCGAACTTTTGATGGTAAAAGTTTAATATCTCTAATCACCAAACTAGTGGGGCTCCAACTTTCATCCTTATGTTGGATAGCCTGAACCACTGCTATGGAATCTCCTTCTAGCATGATCTGATGCAGACCCAGTTCACAGCATAATGAAGTTGCTCTAAGTGCTGCTACTGTTTCACCAAGTAATGGATCAGGACTTAAAGAAATGGATGAGTACAAAGAAGCTATGATAAGACCACCTGAATCTCTAATAATCACACCAACTCCTATCTTTGAATTCTCTTTGTCCACGGCTGCATCCGAATTAGCCTTGTAGAAATCTGGTGAGGGGGCAGTCCATTTAGTCCTATGATTCACCTGTGTCTTGGAAAATTTTCCCTCATTATCTATCCATAGGCCAATTGTTATCAATTATGTATGGACCAGTTTGGATACCGGATGAGGTGAGTGAAAGAGTTGATCAAATAACCAAGAATTCCTTCTGTGCTAGTTTTCCTTTGCAGTTTTCCTTTGCGTGTATTACAAAGGTTTGAAATGCAGAATTGTGCACCCGATGATGTACCCATTATAAAAGGAGATAAATTTAACAAAACTCAATGCCGAAGAAATGAGCTCGAAAGAGAATCTATGAAGAATATTCCATATGCTAGTGCTGTGGGGAGTTTGATGTATGCTCAAGTTTGCACTAGACCAGATATTGCTTATGCAGTTAGTGTTCTTAGTAGGTTTCAGTCGAATCGAAGACAAGAGCATTGGAAAGCAGCTAAGAAAGTTACGAGATGCTTGGAAAAGACTGAAGGATACATGCTCACTTTTCAACATTCAAATCACTTTGAGGTGGTAGGCTACTCAGATTTTGATTTTGCTAGATGTCAAGATGATTTGAAATCAACCTCAGGTTATGTTTTTATGCTAGCTGGGGGTGCTATTTCTTGTAAAAGTGTTAAGCAAACTTTGGTGGCATCTTCTACTATGCAAGCTGAATTTGTGGCGTGTTATGGAGCTACCATCCAAGCTGTTTGGTTAAGAAATTTTATTTTTGGATTGAAAGGTGTATTCCATCTCGAGGCCAATTACTATTTATTGTGATAATAGTACAGCGGTGTTCTCTTCAAAGAATAATAAGAGTTCTAGTGGGTCCAAGCACATTGACATCAAGTATTTAGTTGTTAGAGACAAAGTGAAAGAAGGACAGACAAAGATAGAGCATATAAATACAAAGGAGATGATTGCAGATCCTTTGACTAAGGGATCACTCCTAAAGTTTTTAAAACACATGTTGCAAATATGGGTGTTGTGGAAACTTTTGATGTTTTTGGTTAGTGGGAGTTACTTTTGTGAAAAGAACTACGGTTTGGCTTGATCGCTTTACGGGGTACGTAGGCAACCCATATGTTATTTGGGTATAGCTTCTTTTAATAATAATATTTATCTCCCCTATCCATAAACTATGTTTTGAGCATGCATCTGGCTTATGTCTTTTATTATGATATTTTCTAAAAATCTTGAGATACTATGGATAAAGACATAAGATAAGTCTCTTCTAGAGACATGTGGCTTCTTTTGAACCATTATGAGGACTGATATGAATTAACACAACTTTTGATCACATTGGTGCTAAGTTCATACTACATACTGCCACATTGGTCGGAGGATGGGGATCCATGTCGATGAGGATATTAGCATTTGTAGCTATGGAGTGGTATTACATTGTTTAAGTGGTGTAATGACTTCCATGTTTGATGTTGATATTCTTGTTGGACCGGATCATGTTTTCTAAGGTGCTATCATTTGAGCTATATATTTGTGTGGCCACCTATGTAGTCTAATCCGAGAGTCATTTTCAAAAATTTTTTTTGCAATCAATGTTCGCCCAAGTGGAAGAATGTTAGAATAATTACAAATATGGGCTACATTTGATTGCATGTTTTATAAAAATGGGTTAGATATATATATTGCTCACAATGGTACTTTGGTTAAACCCATTAAGTTGAGTGATCATTTTGGGATTTATTGCACCTTAATAATATAGGATTATATCTTATTTAAATGTAGTAAATTATGTGTGTAGGCCTAGAAGCTTAAAGGTTTTTATTCTGAAAATTTCTTAAACCCTTTGGGATTTGAGTCTTTAATGGGAGGACTCGAAAAGGTTTCCATATAAAAATGGCTAAGTCCCCTCTCCTCTCTGTACGTTTTAGTTTGCCCCATTGAAAGCTAACATTTTGGAGGAGTAAGGAGAGGAAGACTCAGTCTTCTATTATTTCTTCAACAATGTCTTCTGCAGGTACATTCATTTCTTCTCATTAATTTTTGTCCATTCAGATTCTTACTTCTAACATGCTTCTTGTTTTTCACATTCAAAACTACAAGATGTCATGGCCATCCTCAAATATGAGTCGGGCGGCACAGTAACCCCACGCTTGTTGAGTAACATGTGCTAGCCACACCCGTCGTACTAAAGTTAATTCATAAAATATGTACGGATTATCATGCATAAGATTTTTCACGATGAGTAATGATGAGAGTTGAAAATAGTTGAATTTATTATTGAAAAATGATATTTATTTTTATGTGTATTTTAAGTTTATTATATTTTAAAATCGTATGCTAGATTGGAACACACATTGTATATGCTAATATATTTTTCTTTACTTTTATCATATGGTTTGAATGTGAAAGCACCCCTCCCATGTAATATGTCACCATCTTTAGTTGATAAAGAATTTGTTAAGTAGTTTATAAATAGAGTAATGTTACTCATTATCTTAATTTTTATTATTTAATGAAGTGATATTATATCATTAGAGACTAACTATTATATTTTACTTGTGACTTTATTATCTAATGACATATCATAAAATAATGAGAAGATAATGATAAACTAGTTGATAAAAAGATTTTTTTTTCTTGTAATATAATATAAATATAACGTGTTCGTATTTAGATATCATATAATAATTAGTAATTACTTCTTTATTTGAAAATCTCTTAGTTCAAAAGATTGCAATAAATAGGTATTTTGAATTAATTTGGAATGATTTTCTTTATTGATGAAACTATCAGTTATGTTGCTTTGAGCCTTTGACTCTTGACTTTTGAAAGTAATTAAAATTGTATAATGAAAAATAATAGGTATAGAACATTTTCTTTAATTGTGAATTTGATTCTATTGGGATTGTCCTACATCATTTGTGAAATGAGATGATTATCAGTTTATAAATACGAGAGAAAATCTTACCTCTTATACTAACTTTTGAGATTATAAGAAATCCAAGATCACCCAAGAGATTCTATGATTTTGTGAATGCTAGTAGAGGTAGCTAAAATAATTGTACTTCTACGTATTGAATCATTGATCAAAACAAACCGCAAAATTGAACAAAACCATTTTACTTTGTACCTTAGCCACCCTTGATGTTATATATAAAAATTATTATATTAATTAACATGGGACCAAATAAAGAACTGACAATTATTTTAAGGAAAATGCTATATCCCCTGCTGGGGTATCCCGTTGGGAGTCACCGCTCCCATTTTTTTTTTCTTTTTCTTAGTGATTAAGAAATATTTTTTTAATATTATTGTAATTTTTTTATATTTTTTTAAATATTTAAAACTATTAAAAAAATGATGTGAAAACAAAAAACAAAAAAAAAAAATATTTTAGCTTAACGGGAACTCTCAACGGTGCCGCAGCAGTACTCTTATTTTAATTGTGTAACAAAAGGAATGAACTTTTTATTTTATTTTTTATTAAATATTATTTAAAGTAATCTTATCACAATATGACATATCATCTTACTCGATGGCCGTAAAGCAACTCATTATGATTTTTCTTATCCATTGGATTACTATTTTGAACTTTTCTATTTTGTTAAATATTATTTAAAATAGTCTCATCACAAGATGACATGTCATTTGACTTGGTGGCGTATAACCACTCATTCAGATTTTTCTTATCCATTGGATTACTGATTCTAGACTTTTCTTTTTTATTAAATATTATTNACATTGTGTATTGCTCAAAGAAAACAAAAAGTATTCACTGCAAATATTGCATATTGTTTAGATGCATGTTAAGTGCATTGCATATTTATTTGTCATAAACGGGTGTAGGTAACCTTGTGTTGTATGTCCCGATATTTCAGAGTTTTCCAAATCCCAAGTGGAACACGGGGGGCATCATAGATTTTATGAATCGAGTGATTGATTAGGTTTTATTTCATTAGCATAATCAGATTCCGATCAATTATGGAGACAAAATTGTCTTCCTGTTTAATTAAGGCACTCAAGAGTATAAAATGTTTCAATTTTTGGGTGAATAGTAACCCTTTGGGGTAGCGCCACGTGGCATCTGTTTCCAACAACTATCAAATCACCATGTAGGATGTCCAAATCCACTCAGGACCACTAGGAAACTTTTTTGGACACATGGCACAATCCTAACAATCCATTTGGAAACTCATTGGACAATTGTTAAGGGGAGTACAAGTGTGTAAGTGATTGAGTGTGAATCAAGCCTTGTCATCATATATTTTTACACCATTCAATATTCAATCCAAGCAAATAATATTTGGCCTACAAAAAAAGGGTTCAAACCCTAATGAAATCCCAAATCCTTGAAGGCAAATTGAGCCCCAAAACCTTTGTGGAAACCAAAACCATAAAATCTCAAACCCTAAGCATGCACTCGGTTTGTAACTAAGTGTTTTCCCACTTGCTTAAACTACTTCCACAACAAACAACAACTCAATTACACACTCTTACACCCTCATACACTCTTTTACACCTTGGTTATTACAATTGACCAACTAAATTAGGATTGAACCAAACCCTCAAGAAACTCCAAATGGAGTCCATTCGGTTAGCCCCTCCTTAGTCCCATTGAAACCCCTTGTTCCACCAAGCTTCCTCCACCAGCTTCAACTCTCTTACAAGGCCATACCATGGCCGAGTTTCCACCTCATGCTCAGCTCCCAAATAGTTCCATTTATGGTAAGTCATACAAGCATCCACAAGACCTCACTTCCATAAGTTTTCCCTTCTCCTTTCCACAAGTTAACTTCATCTCAAGTGCCAGTCACTCAACCACCAAGTTAGCCCTCTCCTATACACCCCACAACATTTCCTTTTCATCCACACTTGGTTCACTTTTTTCTTCAATTTCTAAGAGATAAACGAAGAAAGCTTGAGAGAACAAAATCTGGTAGCTTGAGTTTTTGGAGTTCCATCCCCTTTGTAAGTATTTCTTTGGCTCAAATCTCTTCTACTTCATTAAGTAATGAGTCTAGTTTACTTGGAAGTGTATTGGTCAATTCTTCTTGAAGATTTGTTGGATGAAAGTTGATGTTGATGATGGAAGGGTTCAGTTTGGATGTTTTCGATGAACCTTGGATGTTTTGTGAAGTTGTGTATATCATGGTTTTATGAAGTGTTCAAATTCTTTTTGTGTAAGTTATGGTTTGATATAAAGCATATTAGGTTTTAATAAAATGGTTATATATGATCTATGCAGTGGTAAAAACTGATTGGTCAAAAAGAGTTTTTATTTGGTTTAGTTTGTGATTTTTGCCTTAGTGTCTTGATTCTATGGTTTTTATTTTTTTAAATCTTGTTTGAAGTTTTGATCTATGGATTAAGAATGGATTTTTGATGAAGATGCAAGAGTTCAATTTTAAACATGATTTAGAGGCTCTCGGGTTTCATGTTTGTTGTAACAACCAGCCAAAAATTCAGTGTATGAACTTCTTCAGGATCTAGGATCATTGTGAAAAATCCTAAAAAGTCTAACGAATCAAGCAATTGCATATGATTAAATCTATCAGCATAGTCAGTTTCTAGCCCACTTAGGTGTCAAAAATGCATTTTTATTTATTTGAGATACACAGGAATATGAGAATAAGAAATGTTCTATGCCATTAGCCTCAGATAAATATTTAGAAATTTATGGACCACTTAAATATTTATAATTAGATATTTGGATTTAGGAAAAAAAAATTAAATGATGAATGTAGATTTTGGTGACTTTTGTAGTTAGGATGTGAAATCTTTAAGTCAGGGGTAAAATGGTCATTTTTCCACATTTAAGGGATAAAATAGTCATTCTACTCTAAGTCAGTAATTTTTATTATTCTAAGTATACTAGTAAGGAGTTTCTAACCTTTAGAAATGTCTCCTTATAGGTCCCATTAATTCACATATTAAATTTGTTATGCTACGCTTGCTATAAGTTAGCCTCTAGTTTACTTTCAAGATATTGTGTATGTGGGTTGGGAAGAGAATAGTTATTCATATTCTTATGCTTTTATACATGTCACATTATGTTATGTCATGAAATGTTTTCTGTTATGCATTATGATATGTCACAAAATGTTTATCTGTTACACATTATACCATGTCACGAAATGTTTATCTATTACACATTATGCTATGTTATGAAAAGCTTATCTGTTAAATGATACAACATGTCATGAAATTTTTATTTGTTTCATGTTATGCCATGTCATTCATCACACGTACATGTAACATTACGTTATGTCATGTCATCTATCATTTTATTTCACGTCACATCATGTCACGAGCTTGGAGTTCATCACGAAAAGTAGTATTTTCAAGTCAGTTGATTTTTTTTATGTTTAACTTGACCCTAAGTGCTAGAATGAGGTAGTATCTCAGTGGAACTCCATTGTTTACGTTGAAGTGTGAGATGCCTTGGGTTGATAAAGTACCGTCAACATATTTCAAATGGGGCCTAAGTAACTGGTTGCTGAAGCAAAATTTGGCACCAACGTCGGTGGTGCCAACCACAGTTCACGTTTTTGTTATACACACTCGTGCAGGTGCAAATACCTGTCACGAGATGCATACATTATGTACTCGTAGTGGGTGCAAATACCCATGGTACGATGCACATGGTAATGAAGTCATAGCTGATGCAGATACTTGTGATGTGATATGGTATTGGTAGGGCATGCGACTCAAGGGGCCAAAGTAGCATCTACTGTTCATGTTTAGTAGTAGTTAATATAGGAAGAAGATTCCAAGTTCATGTTCAGTTTCAATTTCAGTTCAGATTCAGTTCACGTCATGTTTAGTTTTCATTGCATGTTTTTTCAAGTACAATCCAAGTTCTTGTCATGTTAGTTCATGTCACATAATTGCCAAGTCATGTCACATTATTCATGCTCATATCATCATTCACATTTTTATTGTCATGCATGCATATTTACATTGCTAGTTTTTTCTTTTTTAAATAAATGTTCATTTCATTAAAGCAGATGCTGGATACATGGAGGGTGGTCCTTCATAAATATATGTTCCTTTGAACCTGTCAATGCAAACTTAGCTAGAGCATGCGCTATTACATTGAATTTCATAGATATATGAGGATAGACCAAGTCTGAACTTTTGATAGTAAAAGTTTAATATCTCTAATCACCAAACTAGTGGGACTCCAGCTTTCATCCTTGTGTTGGATAGCCTGAACCACTGCTATGGAATCTCCTTCTTGCATGATCTGATGCAGACCCAGTTTAGAGCACAATGAAGTTGCTCTAAGTGCTGCTACTGCTTCACCAAGTAATGGATCAGGACTTAAAGAAATGGATGAGTACAAAGAAGCTATGATAAGACCACTTGAATCTCTAATAATCACACCAACTCCTATCTTTGAATTCTCTTTGTCCACGGCTGCATCCTAATTAGCCTTGTAGAAATCTGGTGGGGGGGCAGTCCATTTAGTCCTATGATCCACCTGTGTCTTGGAAGATTTTCCCCCATTATCTATCCATAGGCCAATTGTTATCAATTATGTATGGACCAATTTGGATACCGGATGAGGTGAGTGAAAGAGTTGATCAAATAACCAAGAATTCCTTCTGTGCCAGTTTTCCTTTGCAGTAACTGCAACTTCTGTGAATTCAAGAGGGGATAGTTGATCTAGAATGGGCTTCAGTACCTCTATAAAGGAGCCACTTTGAATACTGAGCTTTTGTATCCTTCTTGAGCTCATGGACCAAATATCTTAGGCAGCTGAGTAAGTCCAAATGGCATGAGTAGCTGATTCAGGGAATTTGGAGCAGATTGGACAGGGAGACTCCACCACCTTCCTCTTGTATAAGTTCAGATTCGTAGGCAGGGATTCCCTAGCTGCTCTCCACAGAAATGACTTAGTAGCTTGTGGTGCTTGGATACCCCAGATTTTATTCCAAAAACTCGATAGTTGGTTCTGAGTTGAAGATTGCCCCTTCCTATCTTCCATCATTATGCCTTGTAGGTGATAGACACTTCTCACTGAGAATTTTCCATTACTTGAGCACCTCCATGTCAACTCATCATGGCTCCTACACGGGCTAATAGGCATCCTACTGATTACATTGCCCTCAATTCTGTGAAGATGGCACGGATGAGATTTAAGTCCCATTGCATGGTTTCTTGGATTAATGAGTTCTGATACTGTTGCCTCTGAATTCATAATGTTTACTGGTGATTGCACTTTATAAGTGAAGGGGCTTGGAAGCTATTTGTCCTACCAAATCTTGATTTGTTGTCCATCACCAACTCTCCATATCAGTCCTTCCATTAGTATTGGCCTTGCTGAGAGGAAACTTTTCATACATAAGAGCCATTAGCTTTCCATTTGGCTGAGAAGAAGTTAGAGCTCGAGAAGTACTTGGCCTTGAGTACCTGTGCAGCAAGGGAGGTAGGGTTTTGGATGATCCTCCACCCTTGTTTAGCCAGCAAGGCTAAATTAAAGAACTCAAAATCTCTAAACCCCAAACCCCCTTTGTCCTTGGGTTTTCCCAATGACTGCCAACTTAGCTAATGAATTTTAGACTTGTTCTCTGTCTGACCCCACCAAAATGATTGCAGCAACTTGTTGAGACTCCTAAGGATTGACTTAGGGAGTTCAAAGATGCCCATACTATAGGTGGGAATTGACCGAATATAAACTTAGGTGATAAAAGGGTAGAGTACATGTGTAATTTGAGTTGAATGTTAGTGTCAGTATGTATAAACAAGTGGACGTTTTAGTGAACCGTATATTAATCTTAGGTGATAAAAGGATAGGGTACATGTGTAAATCGATTGGATGTATGTGCTGTATGGATTTACCATATATTTACCATAATATATGGTAAATCCATATAATATATGGATTTACCATATATTATGAATTGTTGAAGTTTATGTTTGATGTTAAAAACTTATATTTAAATAATGCCATGACAAGGTATTTAAATGAAGATAAGAAATGATATTTTAAATGACGCTATGAAATGATAATTAAATGAGGTTATGAAATAAATATATGAAATCATTTTGTAAAAAGATTTTTTATTTTAGTTAAAGGAATTCTATTGCAAAACTCTCTTTTAGATTTATAAATACAAGTTTTAAATCTTTAACTGTAGAATCTTTTTATATCCAATGAATGAAATAAAGAAGTTTTAAAAGATTTAGTAATTTTGATCTCATTTTTTTAAAATTATTTATAAAAATCCCATCATAAAGATGTGCGTTACAACACTGACAAAAAATATTAATATTTTTCATATTTTAACATATAATAAAATCAATATTATAAACTCATGAATGAAAAATATGAGCATAGGTGCTACATTATAATTCCAATAATAAAAGCACAAGCATATTGAAAAGTAGTAATATTACAATTCAATAATAATAAAATAGTGATTTTAAAATTAAATTTAAATGAGTTATTACAGGTAGATCCAATTTAAATGGGTTGACATTTTTTGTAATCGTGTTTTAATGGATCAATTCATTTTGACCCTACTCCATTTATATCAAATTCAAACTTACTAATTTCGTGTAATATTACTGTTAGATTCATGGTTCGCATTAGATGTTGCCACTTCTAATATATAACTTTTGGTTTTTCTTATAGCATTATGTGAACAATGTAGATCTTAACAATTAAACTACCATATTTTTCATATTTTGCACCTCAA
Source organism: Carya cathayensis (assembly GCA_011037825.1). Classification (NCBI taxonomy): domain Eukaryota; kingdom Viridiplantae; phylum Streptophyta; class Magnoliopsida; order Fagales; family Juglandaceae; genus Carya; species Carya cathayensis. Next base: position 310,239 of record QGSO01000477.1, read on the forward strand.
AGCCCAAATTAGAAAAATTCACACATTAGTTGCACGTGCAAACTAAAGAATTGTCAAATGCACTCCAAATCATATCCGTTTAGATCAATGAAAACAAGTGACATGCAATGTGATACAATTTCAATAATTAGATTTTAACGAAGGGCATAAAAATTAGTTTTTTTTTTAAATGAATGTCTTAATTTTGATAATTTAATACATAAAATATAAAATTTAGGATAATAAAATATACAGTAGTAAAATGCACAATCGATATATAATTAATTTAAAAGAAAATATATAAATATAAAATTTACATGATAAAATAAATTATTAATCATAAATTATACTTATTTTTTTTTTAAAATATATAATATTTACACCTTCTATTATAATATCTAACGTTACTCTAAAATTTCTAATAATTAAAAATATAAAATATATTATACAACTACACAAGAGTCCGACCAAGGTGGTGGGGAAATGCTTCTGCCGAAGGGATTTGCTAAGGCGAATTTTTCGACTCCTATAAAGGACATAGTGAGTATCTTGTGAAAATTGTGACAATCTGTCAGTAAAGAGTTCAACTTTATCTTCAATCGAGATGGAATCTTTTGATGTTTGATTTATAATTATTGACTAATATGTCCTTTAAAACTATAAGATGTCGTGGTCGTCATCAAAGCGCAGCAGTATGAGTGGGGTGGTACAGTAGCTCCACTCTTGTTGAGTAACATGTGCTTTCAAAATTGCAAAATGTCGTGACCATCTCAAAGCTCAGTGGTATGAGTGGGGTAGCACAGTAGCCCCATTCTTGTTAAGTAAAATGTGCTTTTAAAATTATAAGATCCCATTTAGTTATATAGATGAGATGTTTTAAATGGTAATAAATAAAATATTATTATAATATTATTTTTTAATATTAATTTTATATTGAGATTTGTAAAAGTTAAATTGTTTATTATATTTTGTATAGAGATTTTAAAAAGTTGTAATGATGAATTGAGATGAAATTTTTAATTTTGTATAATTAATCCAGACCTAAGATGTCATCCTTGTCCTCAAAGCTCAACAGTACAAGTGGAACGGCACAGTAGCTCCACTCTTGTTGAGTAATATGTGCTTTCAATGTTAGAATAATTACAAATATGGGCTATATTTAATTGCATGTTTTATAAAAACGGGTTAGATATATATATTGCTCATAATGGTACTTTGGTTAAACCCATTAAGTTAAGTGATCATTTTGGGGTTTATTGCACCTTAGTAATATATGATTATATCTTATTTAAGTGTGGTAAATTACGTATGTAGGCCTAGAAGTTTAAGGGTTTTTATTCTGGAAATTTCTTAAACCCTTTGGGATTTGATTCTTTAATGGGAGGACTCCAAAAGGTTTTCATATTAAAATGGCTAAGTCCCATCTCCTCTCCGTACATTTTAGTTTGCCCCATTTAAAGCTAACATTTTGGAGGAGTAAGAAGAGGAAGACTTAGTCTTCTATTATTTCTTCATCAATGTCTTCTGTAGGTACGTTCATTTCTCCTCATCAATTTTCGTCTATTCAGATTCTTACTTCTAGCATGCTTCCTGTTTTTCACATTTGGTATCAGAGCCACCATGCTAAAATTAGAATCTATTGAATAAGAGGGTGTTCGTGAGTTTGTAATTTCAGTTATGTGTTTCTTATACAAGCCGAATACTCAAAATATTTTTTTGTTGAAACTCATTTATTATAAATCTTCAAAATGTTGGGGCTTTTGTTTCTCTCAATCTCCTTGTTCTTTTGATATATTAATCGGGCCTTACAGTTGTGTTTTATGGATTCAAATTTTTTTTTTTTGGAACCCTTTTATTGAGAGGAAAATCGAATTCCATAAATGACTGATCAAATTCATCAAAAGTATATAAAAAATATTTTCTGGGATGTTGTTTATTTGTTTTAGATAATCCAATTTTATTGCTTGTTGCGGGTTTTGAGTTTTACAAAACTAGGATTCATATCCATTTCAAAGTTTGATTAATCTACATCAAACATGGATACCCATTGTTTTAAAACACCATATATGTGTTTTTCGGGCACTCAATATTATTTCTCCTAAATAAATTTTATTTTTTGACCCAATAATTACAAGAAATTGAGAAAAACCCATTTGAAAATCCATTGACCCGGTTTACAGATTCGCGACCCAGTTTCAGACCCAGCTGGAGGTTGAAGATGAATTCTCCTCCAGCTAGGAAATTACCCACATGCAACATAAGGCGCGTACGGCTACAGTGGCACTGTTTTTTGCCATTTTCTTCCAGTTTTCATTTACTTGCCCTACTAAAGTTTTCTATATTTTTGGAAAAATTTTTGTACCATCATAAGACATTGTTTTATAATTCTGAATATTATTTACACTTTTTTCGAGGGCTACAGTGTACTGAATATTGTGATAATTTTTTTTCAGTAAATATTAAATATCTTATAAGATCTGTACATATATGTACTCTCTCTAAGCATGTATGTGGATGCATATTTATTTTGTAATTGCTATAAGCATTCTTTTGTAAATACATGTTTTTGAGTTCATATTTAATTCTAGACACATATGTTGTCTTATATACTCGGTCCATTTACACTATTTTTATCTCTCAATCACATTTGAACTTTGACCTTGATTGTGTCAAGTTGATGATTATTATTGCTGTTTTGTGATTGATTTTTTATGGGCATTATGTATATCCTTATTTCCTATTAAGAGAAATCTTTTGAAATATTAGTAGGTGACAGCCGCTGAAGTGGCACACTCATTAATATTTATTCATTTAAAAAAAGAGGCTATCTTTATTTTCTAATTTATTGCACATAATATCTTACCCAAAGGTGGTGTTGTGTGTAATATTTTAGAAAATGGTGAGAAGTAGTTAATAAGATTGCATTAGTCTAGAAATTTCCTTCTGCCTAAAGGTGATGGTATTTCAAAAACTGATATAATTTTATTAATTTACTTCATGATATATTTTAAGAGTACCTTATACCATGTTGCTTAGTCAGCCCAAAGGTGACTTTACAATTATGCACCAAGGCTCTTACCGTAATGAAGCTCATATGGTTTCGAGCTTAATTACAAATTGTCTAATTAATTGCCCATATTAATTAAATAGATATGTTATCATCCATTGATTGCATGCATTATGTTTGGATGATGATTAAATAAAATGTATTATTATATGTTTCCACAGTTTTGAGTGCCTCCTTTCTTTCAAGTCAATTATCTGCTATTGAAACTTTGACTGGAAATAATTGTGTGAGATGGAAACAAGATGTAGAAATAGATGTAGAAATAGCACTTGTCTTTTGGGTTTGGATTTTGCCTTGGATGAGCAACCTTCAAAACCTGCTGATAAGAGCACTGCTAAATATGTGGCTGAGTATCAAAAGTGGAATAGGGCAAACAGGCTTTGTTTAAAGATCATCAAACGATCTATATTTGATTCTATTATGGGAGCTAATCTGGACAGTGACAGTGCTAAAAACTCTTTGGATGCCATAGGATAAAGGTTTGTTGAATCAGATAAAGCTGAAACTGGAGACCTGATGGATAGATTGATGAGTATGAAATATGATGGTTCAAGTGGAGTTAGGGAGTACATTATGAAAATGATTCATATATCCTCTAAGTTAGAAGCCCTCAAAATTTCCATTGCAAAGCTTTTTCTGGTTTATCATGTTCTAAGTAACCTTCCTAGCCAGTTCAATCAGCTAAAGATTGCTTATAATGCTCAACGAGATAAATGGAATTTAAATGATTTAATTGTGGTATATGCCCAAGAAGAGTGTAGGATGCGTCGTGAAAATGTTGAAACTGTGCAATTGGCTTTTCAGCCACAGCAGAACAAGGGGTCTTCCCATAATTATAAGTCTAAGTTTCATAAAGGCAATAAACCACACCACAATCTGCAGAATAAAAGGTTTGGAGTTCAGACTTCTAGTGGTCCTAAAGCAGCTATAATGAAAAATTATCAATGTAAGTTTTGTAAAAAAAAAAGGGTCATTGGCAAAAGGACTGTTTTAAGTTTAAGGTTTGGCTAGAGAAGAAGAAGAAGAAGAAGAACTCGGCAGGTACCTCATTGGCCTTAGTTTGCTTTGAGTCTTCTTTAGTAGATGTACTTTTAAATTCTTTGTGGATAGACTCAGGTGCAAGTATTCATATTACAAATTCCTTGCAGGGGTTCATAAGCAAACGGAAGCCAAGTGAGAATGAAGTGAGCTTGTGTGTTGGCAATGGATTACAAGTGAAGGTTGAATTTATAGGAGTAGTAAAGTTATCTTTGGATTCTGGTTTTTCTCTTTTGGAGAATACAATTTTTGTACAGACAATGAGACGGAATTTAATTTCTATATCAAAACTTGATGATTTTGGTTTTTCCTTTAAGTTTGGTAATGGAAAAGGTTGAATTGTTTTATAATTCTCGTTTGGTTGTAAATAGTCTCTTATGTGATGGTTTATATAAAATGTCTTTGACTTCTTTTGGTGAAGTATCTTGTGTTACTAATATAGCGAAGAAAATGTCTTCAATCCGTGAATCATCTTCTATGTTGTGGCACAAAAGATTAGGGCACATTTCAAAGGAAAGAATGGAGAGATTAATAAGAGTTGAGATCCTTCCCTTCCTAAATTTTTCAGATTTTAACACTTGTGTGGACTGTATAAAAGGAAAGCTGACTAAATCCACCAGAAAGGGTTCAACTAGGAGTGACGACATTTTGGACTTAATACATACCGACATTAGTGGACCTTTATCTTCTACCATATGTGGAAATAAGTATTTCATAACTTTTATTAATGATTTCTCACGCTTTGGATATGTTTATCTAATTAATGATAAATCTCTTGCTCTTGAGAAATTTAAAATATTCAAAATGGAAGTAGAGAAACAATGTGGGAAAAGTATTAAAGTAGTAAGATCTGATCGTGGTGGTGAGTATTATGGAAAATATGATGAATCTGGTCAAAACATGGGCAATTTTGTAAAATGTTTACAAGGATCTGGAATAGTGCCTCAATACACAATACCTGGGACGTTCGAGCAGAATGATGTTTCTAAAAAACGAAATCGGACTCTTAAGGACATTGTTAGAAGTATGATGAGCATAACAAATTTGCCAGAATATCTATGGGGCGAAGCTTTAAAAACTGCTATGTACATTATAAACAGGGTTCCCAATAAAGTTGTTTCAAAAACTCATTTTGAATTGTGGACAAGTCGTAAGCCAAGTCTGGCTCATTTCAAAGTTTGGGATGTCCAGCTGAAAGTTAGGATTTATAATCCTCTTGAAAAGAAATTAGACCCAAAATCTACTCCTGATTATTTTATTGGGTACCCAGATAGATCAAAAGGATATAAGTTCTATTATCCTAATCATGGCACCAGAATTGTTGAGTCCATTACAGCTAAATTTTTGGAGAATGATGTTGGTGACAGTGGGAGTTCTGTGTTGAAAAAACCTTTTGTTGAATCTAATCCGGTTGTTGTTCCAATTCCTGTCATACAAGAAAAAGTTGTCTCTCAACCAATTGAAATTGTTAGTGAAAAAATTGGGCAACAAGAAGAAATTCCAACAGTGATTGAGTCAATTTCTGAGCCACAAGTCAGAAGATCACAAAGGGAAAGAAGATCTGCATTGCCAAATGATTACATTGTCTATTTATTAGAGAGTGATTTTCATATTGGGCACATAGTTAATCCTGTTACTTTTAAGTAAGCCTTGACATGTCCAGAGTCAAATAAATGGTTAAGTGCTGTGGAAGATGAAATAAATTCTATGAAAAAGAATAAAATATGGGAACTTGTTGAACTTCCTCAAAATGCCAAGGCTATTGGCAACAAGTGAATTTTCAAGAATAAATTAGACTCAAAAGAGAATGATGAACGAAAGAAGGCAATATTAGTTGCAAAAGGGTTTACATGGCGAGAGGGCATTGATTATAATGAAACTTTTTCACCAGTTTCATCAAATGATTCTTTTAGAATTATCATGGCACTTGTGGCACACTATGATTTGGAGCTTCATCAGATGGATGTAAAAACAACATTTTTTAATGAAGATCTTTATGAAGAAGTTTATATGAGACAACCTGAAGGTTTTATTGTGAAGGGAAAAGAAAACTGGGTGTGTAAGTTAAATAAATCCTTATATGGATTGAAGCAAGCATCTAGACAGTGGTATTTGAAGTTTGATGAGGTTGTAACTTCTCTCGGTTTTGTTGAAAATACAGTTGACCAATGCATATATTGTAAGACTAGTGGGAGAAACTTTATTTTTCTTATTCTGTATGTTAATGACATTTAGCTTGCTAGTAGTGACTTGGGATTACTTCATGAAACGAAGAAAATGTTGTTTGCTAATTTTGATATGAAAGATCTTGGGGAAACTTCTTTTGTGCTTGACATTGAAATATGTCGTGATAGAACCCATGATTTGTTTGGACTTTCTCAGAAAACTTATATATGGCGTGTACTACAAAGGTTTGAAATGCAGAATTGTGCACCCGATGATGTATCCATTATAAAATGAGATAAATTTAACAAAACTCAATGCCCAAGAAATGAGCTCGAAAGAGAATCTGTGAAGAATATTCCATATGCTGGTGCTGTGGGGAGTTTGATGTATGCTCAAGTTTGCACTAGACTAGATATTGCTTATGCAGTTAGTGTTCTTAGTAGGTTTCAGTCGAATCGAAGACAAGAGCATTGGAAAGCAGCTAAGAAAGTTATGAGATGCTTGGAAAAGACTAAAGGATACATGCTCACTTTTCAACATTCAAATCACCTTGAGGTGGTAGGCTACTCAGATTCTGATTTTGCTAGATGTCAAGATGATTTGAAATCAACCTCAGGTTATGTTTTTATGCTGGCTGGGGGTGCTATTTCTTGGAAAAGTGTTAAGCAAACTTTGGTGGCATCTTCTACTATGCAAGCTGAATTTGTGGCGTGTTATGGAGCTACCATCCAAGCTATTTGGTTAAGAAATTTTATTTCTGGACTGAAAGGTGTATTCCATCTCGAGGCCAATTACTATTTGTTGTGATAATAGTACAGCGGTGTTCTCTTCAAAGAATAATAAGAGTTCTTGTGGATCCAAGCACATTGACATTAAGTATTTAGTTGTTAGAGACAAAGTGAAAGAAGGACAGACAAAGATAGAGCATATAAATACAAAGGAGATGATTGCAGATCCTTTGACTAAGGGACTCGATCCTAAAGTTTTTAAAACACATGTTGCAAATATGGGTGTTGTGGAAACTTTTGATGTTTTTGGTTAGTGGGAGTTACTTTTGTGAAAAGAACTACGTTTTGGCTTGATCGCTTTACGGGGTACGTAGGCAACCCATATGTTATTTGGGTACAGCTTCTTTTAATAATAATATTTATCTCTCCTATCCATAAACTATGTTTTGAGCATGCATCTGGCTTATGTCTTTTATTATGATATTTTCTAAAAATCTCGAGATACTATGGATAAAAACATAAGATGAGTCTCTTCTGGAGACATGTGGCTTCTTTTGAACCATTATGAGAACTGATATGAATTAGCACAACTTTTGATCACATTGGTGCTAAGTTCATACTACATACTGCCACATTGGTCGAAGGATGGGGATCCATGTCGATGAGGATATTAGCATTTGTAGCTGTGGAGTGTTCTTACATTGTTTAAGTGGTGTAACGACTTCCATATTCGATGTTAATATTCTTGTTGGACCGGATCATGTTTTCTAAGGTGCTATCATTTGAGCTATATATTTGTGTGGCCACCTATGTAATCTAACCCGAGAGTAGGGGGGCAATATGTCATACGACCAGTTAACCCAACACGAACACGACACAATAATAGTGGGTTAGGGTTTAGCCTTAACAGGTTCGGGTCAAAACGGGTTGACCCGTTAAGACACGATTGCTTAACGGGTTGATAACAGGTCAACCCGTTTTGATCCGTTATGACACGTTAAGAAAGTTAAAGTTACAATTATACCCTTATACCTAAAAATAAAATTGTTAGAATTTTAATTTCGATATTTTTATTATTTGGATTGTAGTTTTAGACTTATAATTAGTTTTATAATTTTTATAGATATTGTGATTTTAACATTTATATAAAATTATGCTAAATTTAATCAAGTTAAAAAGGTTAATTTCGGGCCTATTCAACCAATTTACATAAATAGTTTAAAATGAGTTGTATTGTGTTGTATTAACCTATTTCATAATATTTTCTTAATTTCTTTGTTTACTTATAAAAAAAAATATATTTCGTAATATTCATTAATAGGTCAAAACTGGTTGACACTACCCGTTATGTTAATAGGTCGTGTTAGAGTTTGAGATTTTGACACGATAAGATTAACGGGTCGGGTTATGGTTGACCTATATGACCCGTTAACACGATTTGACACCCCTACCCGAGAGTCATTTTCAAAATTTTTTTTTGCAATCAATATTCGCCTAAGTGGGAGAATGTTAGAATAATTACAAATATGGGCTACATTTGATTGCATGTTTTATAAAAATGGGTTAGATATATATATTGCTCACAATGGTATTTTGGTTAAACCCATTAAGTTGAGTGATCATTTTGAGGTTTATTGCACCTTAGTAATATAGGATTATATCTTATTTAAATATGGTAAATTATGTATGTAGGCCTGGAAGCTTAAGGATTTTTATTCTGGAAATTTCTTAAACCCTTTGGGATTTGAGTCTTTAACGGGAGGACTCGAAAAGGTTTCCATATAAAAATGGCTAAGTCCCCTCTCCTCTTTATACGTTTTAGTTTGCCCCATTGAAAGCTAACATTTTGGAGGAGCAAGGAGAGGAAGACTTAGTCTTCTATTATTTCTTCAACAATGTCTTCTGTAGGTATGTTCATTTCTCCTCATTAATTTTCGTCCATTCAGATTCTTACTTCTAGCATGCTTCTTGTTTTTCACATTTAAAACTGCAAGATGTCGTGGCTGTCCTCAAAACTCAGCGGTATGAGTGGGGCGGCACAGTAACCCCACTCTTGTTGAGTAACATGTTCTAGCCACACCCGCCGTACTAAAGTTAATTCATAAAATATGTACGGATTATCATGCATAAGATTTTTCATGATGAGTAATGATGAGAGTTGAAAATAGTTGAATTTCTTATTGAAAAATGATATTTATTTTTATGTGCATTTTAAGTTTATTATATTTTAAAAACGTATGCTAGATTTGAACACACATTGTATATGCTAATATATTTTTCTTTACTTTTATCATATGGTTTGAATGTGAAAGCACCCCTCCCATGTAATATGTCACCATCTTTAGTTGATAAAGAATTTGTTAAGTAGTTTATAAATAGAGTAATGTTACTCATTATCTTAATTTTTATTATTTAATGAAGTGATATTATATCATTAGAGACTAACTATTATATTTTACTTGTGACTTTATTATCTAATGACATATCATAAAATAATGAGAAGATAATGATAAACTAGTTGATAAAAAGATTTTTTTTTCTTGTAATATAATATAAATATAACGTGTTCGTATTTAGATATCATATAATAATTAGTAATTACTTCTTTATTTGAAAATCTCTTAGTTCAAAAGATTGCAATAAATAGGTATTTTGAATTAATTTGGAATGATTTTCTTTATTGATGAATCTATCAGTTATGTTGCTTTGAGCCTTTGACTCTTGACTTTTGAAAGTAATTAAAATTGTATAATGAAAAATAATAGGTATTATAATTGTTTAGAACATTTTCTTTAATTGTGAATTTGATTTTATTGGGATTGTCCTACATCATTTGTGAAGTGAGATGATTATCTGTTCATAAATACGAGAGAAAATCTCACCTCTTATACTAACTTTTGAGATTATAAGAAATCCAAGACCACCCAAGAGATTCTATGATTTTGTGAATGCTAGTAGAGGTAGCTAAAATAATTGTACTTCTACATATTGAATCATTGATCAAAACAAACCGCAAAATTGAACAAAACCATTTTACTTTGTACCTTAGCCACCCTCGATGTTATATATAAAAATTATTATATTAATTAACGTAGGACCAAATAAAGAACTGACAATTATTTTAATTGTGTAACAAAAGGAATGAACTTTTTATTTTATTTTTTATTAAATATTATTTAAAATAGTCTTATCACAATATGACATGTCATTTGACTTGGTGGCCATAAAGCCACTCATTAAGATTTTTCTTATCCATTGGATTACTATTTTGAACTTTTCTTTTTTTGTTAAATATTATTTAAAACAATCTTATCGCAAGATGACATGTCATTTGACTTGGTAGCTGTATAGCCACTCATTAAGATTTTTCTTATCCATTGGATTACTGATTCTAAACTTTTCTTTTTTATTAAATATTATTTAGAGGAGCCTTATCCAAGTCATCTTGGTCGCGCCTTCATTAAGATTTTTTTAAATCTATTGGATTATTGATTTTAACTTTTTTTTATTAAATATTATTTAAAGCAGTCTTATCACAATATGACATGTCATCTGATTCAGTGCCTTAAAGCTACGCATTAAAATTTTTCTTAAAGTAATATTATATACAATCACTTTTACATATTTCATTAATATGAGTGATTGGATTAATTTTTTTTAATATACAATTAATCATATTATTGAAGTATATAAAAAAATATATAAATATTCCTGCATGTAATAGTTTTGTTTTTCTGATCCATTGGATTACTGATTTAGAAGTTTTTTTTTTTAATGTTATTTAAAGCAGTCTTATCGCAGTTATCGGTGCAAAGCCACTCATTAAGATTTTTCCTATCGATTGGATTTCTGATATTGGACCACGTTAACTGTCAGCACTGTCCGTTATTGTATAAGAAATGACGGTCAAGGTGTATGGAGCGGTAGGATGTTATGCGAAACCAGATGAGTCCATCAATATTTGTTTTAGCGTATCTAATCTTGGTTCTGAATGGCCAGAGTATTACAACAATCGTGAAGGCAAGAAGCAACGTACGTAAATATTTAATACTCCATCATCCCAACTTGGGTGTGGCTGAATTAGTGTTTAGAAGCCCTTAATCGGTCGGGTGTGCTTAATTTCCTCTTTCAATCTACAGGTTCACATAGTTTATCTGGGAGAGAAGCCCCAAGACGATTCCAAGTTAATCACAGACTCGCATCATGATATGCTTGCCACAGCAGTAGGGAGGTATGGCTTAAATATATGACGAAATAACCAAACTTTATGTACTTCAACCTGGATTGGCTGAGATCCCTAATAAATCTTAGTAAAAGGTTTATTTTGTTCTGATTATTTGTACTTTTTTTCTTCCTGAAGCAAGGAAATAGCCTCAGGTTTGATGGTATACAGTTACAAGCATGGGTTCTCTGGATTTGCAGCTAAGCTTACAGAGTCCCAAGCACAACAACTTGCTGGTACCAGCCCAATCAATAGCTATGAAAAAGTAGATGATCATATCTAGAGTCTACAATACCATGCATGCGATCAATAACATATAAAATAAGGAAAATGACAAATACACATCACATTTTCCAATATTTTACACAACAATGTTTAAAAAGAGCGAAATTTTTGTAAACTACCTTACAAAATTAACATCATTTTACAAAAATATCATTATTTTACAACATGTATTGTGCAAATTATTGTACAAATTGTTGTGTATGTATCATTTCTCATAAAATAATGAACTCTAGTTTTTGTGAGAGTTACAATCATAATAGTTGTCTTACACATTGTTCCTTTTGTTGATCGTGTGACTGGCGGTATTTTAGAGTTGCCTGGGGTTGTTCGCGTCATACCAAATAGTCTTTACAAGCTGCAGACAACTAGGAGCTGGGATTTTCTCGGTCTGTCTCCTCAGTCTCCCAACAATATTCTTCACAAAAGTAAAATGGGCGATGGAGTTATCATAGGTGTCTTCGATACAGGTTCAGCATCTTCATCAGTACAATCATCTCTCTCTCTCCCTCTCTCTCATGTCTATAATGGACTCTTGACAAGTTGCCTAATGAAATAGGAATATGGCCGGAGTCCAAATCTTTCGGGGATGATGGTCTCGGGCCAGTTCCATCTCGATGGAAGGGTGTCTGCATATCTGGGTACAAATTCAATGCCACAAGAAACTGCAATAAGAAAATTATTGGAGCCCGTTCGTACATCGATGGATTTCTTGCAGAATACGGACAGCCATTGAACTCATCTAGAGACCGAGAATACTTATCTCCCAGAGACGCACATGGACATGGCACGCACACTGCCAGCACCGCTGGTGGTTCCTTCGTGGGCAAGGTTAGCTTCAGGGGCCTTGCTACTGGAACTGTTAGAGGTGGTGCACCCGGTGCTCGCTTGGCCATATACAAGGTTTGCTGGAATATACTTGGAGGCCGATGTGCAGCGGCTGATGTGCTGAAAGCTTTTGACGATGCCATACATGATGGGGTTGATGTTTTATCTTTGTCACTTGCCTTTCCTCGGTTCGCAGATGTTGATGAACGTGATGGCATTGCCACTGGTTCATACCATGCTGTGGCAAGGGGAATCACTGTAGTTTGTGCAGCCGGCAATGACAGATCTTTGGCATATGGTGTCCGTAACACCGCACCATGGATCTTCACTGTTGCAGCAAGCACCACTGATCGAGCATTTCCTACATTTATTACTCTAGGAAACAATAAAACTTTACTGGTATGGTGTTTTTGAATAGGCAGATAGCAGCTAAAAATATCAACCATCCGGTCGACAATAGTCTTCTTCATCATTTCTTTTGAGAATGAATATGAAACAATGTCTTGCGTGATGGTTATTGTAGGGTCAAGCTCTTTTTACAGGAAAGGAGATTGGTTTTAAAGGCTTGGTATACCCGGAGTCCGCAGGAAGGTAGCTTGATCTATTTCTTTGGATGAACATTCTTATAACTTGCAAGTTAACTTGAAGCATGATTCCTTTTTCTTAATTAAATTTGAAGCAGTTGTGAAGCCCTCGAACTTGATAAACTTAACGAAACTAGGGTAGCCGGGAATGTGGTTCTCTGCTTCACAATGGCTCCTTCGATTTTTTTGAATGCCTCAACAGCTGTGCAGGAAGCAGGAGGTGTTGGGCTGATTGTTGCCACGAATCCCATTGATATCTTGACTTCATGTGGTGCTGACTTCCCATGCATTGAAGTTGACCATGAAATGGGCACCCAGATACTATTTTACATCAGGTCCACTGGGTAAAACACCTTTATGACCATTCTTGATTTCATGGTCCAGATCCTTTTCTAATCCTTTAATCGATTGTTGGAATGGCGAATGCAGGAATCCTCTAGTGAAGTTGAGCCGTACGAAAACAATTGTGGGCATGCCAGTATCACCAAAGGTTGCGTATTTCTCATCTAGGGGGCCTAGCTCTATTGCACCAGAAATTCTAAAGGTTCGTTTTAATACACACTGCTTAATTAATTCGGCTTTAGGCAGGGACTAGAATGCTCAGTCTGAGCAGCACTATCATAAAAAGCAGGGTTTCTTCTTTGATTCTTATGATTCTATCTTGTTTATATGTGGGATAGCCAGATATAACTGCACCTGGTGCCAACATATTGGCCGCCACTACTGCCCTTGATCCATCGATGGATGGTGGATATGCCATGAAGTCGGGAACTTCAATGGCAACTCCTCATATCTCAGGCATCGTGGCACTTCTCAAAGCCTTGCACCCTAACTGGTCCCCAGCAGCCATAAAATCAGCCCTTTTCACAACTGGTACTCCTATTCTGATACCTTTCATTAAGAAAATTGTCATCGGTTCACTACCATTCAAAAGACCATGCATATAAAACTGACTAATCACACGTCAATCTTCACAAATCTTGATGCAGCATGGCAGACAGGTCCATCTGGTTTGCCAATCTTTGCTGAAGGATCTCCTCAGAAGCTTGCTAATCCATTTGACTTTGGAGGTGGCATTGCAAACCCAAACAAGGCAGCNCTTTGGATGAACATTCTTATAACTTGCAAGTTAACTTGAAGCATGATTCCTTTTTCTTAATTAAATTTGAAGCAGTTGTGAAGCCCTCGAACTTGATAAACTTAACGAAACTAGGGTAGCCGGGAATGTGGTTCTCTGCTTCACAATGGCTCCTTCGATTTTTTTGAATGCCTCAACAGCTGTGCAGGAAGCAGGAGGTGTTGGGCTGATTGTTGCCACGAATCCCATTGATGTCTTGACTTCATGTGGTGCTGACTTCCCATGCATTGAAGTTGACTATGAAATCGGCACCCAGATACTGTTTTACATCAGGTCCACTGGGTAAAACGCCTTTATGACCATTCTTGATTTCATGGTCCAGATTCTTTTCTAATCCTTTAATCGATTGTTGGAATGGCGCATGCAGGAATCCTCTAGTGAAGTTAAGCCGTACGAAAACAATTGTGGGCATGCCAGTATCACCAAAGGTTGCGTATTTCTCATCTAGGGGGCCTAGCTCTATTGCACCAGCAATTCTAAAGGTTCGTTTTAATACACACTGCTTAATTAATTCGGTTTTAGGCAGGGACTAGAATGCTCAGTCCGAGCGTGCCGTACTAACATATGCTGGGCCTGTACCAGCCTGAACACAAGATCAGACAATTTTGGAATTTCTCCTACCAAACCCTTTTGGATTCAATAATGGGTTTATGCCTGCTTCTTGTTTGGGAAAGCAGAATGGAACATGGCTACATTTCTTCAATGCATGTGAAACAGTTTTAAGTAACCTTTTGTTTTGTTTTTGTTTTTGTTTTTTGTTTTTTTTCCTCTCGTTTTGCCTCTATATTTCGACCTTTGAATGTGTCCAATTATTTGGCTCTATTTCTGCATGGTATCCAACGTAGCCTGAGCAGCACTATCTTAAAAAGCAGGGCTTTGATTCTTATGGTTCTATCTTGTTTATATGTGGGACAGCCAGATATAACTGCACCTGGTTCCAACATATTGGCCGCCACCTTTGCTGGATATGCCATGAACTCGGGAACTTCAATGGCAACCCCTCATATATCAGGCATCGTGGCACTTCTCAAAGCCTTGCACCCTAACTGGTCCCCAGCAGCCATAAAATCAGCCCTTTTCACAACTGGTACTCCTATTCTGATACCTTTCATTAAGAAAATTGTCATTGGTTCACTACCATTCAAAAACCATGCATATAAAACTGACTAATCACACGTCAATCTTAACAAATCTTGATGCAGCATGGCAGACTGGTCCATCTGGTTTGCCAATCTTTGCTGAAGGATCTCAGAAGCTTGCTAATCCATTTGACTTTGGAGGTGGCATTGCAAATCCAAACAAGGCAGCAGACCCCGGACTGGTATATGACATGGGCACTACCGACTACATACATTATCTCTGTGCCATGGCTTACAACAACTCTGCTATCTCTTGGCTCACAGAGCAATCCATGGTGTGCCCTAGTAAAAAACCCTCCATTTTGGATGTAAATCTACCTTCTATAACCATACCAAGTCTAAGAAATTCTATCACTATCACCAGAACTGTTACAAATGTGGCAACCTCAAAATCTATTTATAGAGCTGTAATCGAACCTCCATTTGGCATAATGATATCAGTAAATCCTGATGTCTTGGAATTCAACTCTACTGTTAAGAAGATCTCCTTCAGGGTTACAATCTCCACAACCCACAAGGTGAACACAGGATTCTATTTTGGGAGCCTGACGTGGATTAATGGTGTGCATGCTGTAAGGAGTCCCTTGTCCGTGAGAACTGAAGTTTTTACAATCTAATGCTGCTGATTACTAAAACATTGCAGATTTAACAGAATCCTTGATTCCATGTTAAGGTCAATGCAAGAGTAGGTTGGAGTTTCATAGTGGGAAGGACCCACCTCTGTGTAATAATAGCTAGACTTATGCTTTATGTTTTCGTTATGTTCTTGTTATGCTTTATGTTTCCGTTATGTTCCTGAACTCTTCAGGATCTTCATGTATAATAATAATAAAGTCTGCATTGAGTGTAGACAAAATTTTATATACATCCCCTCGGGCAGTAGATAAGAATAATTGTTCAACATTATCCATTACTGTTGTGATATGTGGTGTTAACAACAACGATTATGCAAAGAGAATGACTAATAAAGAGAGAGAATATTCAAACCCAAGCATTTCACCTGGCTAGACAGTGTGGTTATATCCAAAGAAGTGAGTGGCCAAATTTTTACTATATGCTAGTAAGAACAGGGTTACAGCACACATCAAATCCTACTCAGTTAAGATCTAGCCATTAAGATGAACAAATATTGATCACACTATGCAATCATCATGGTTAAATTTCAATGCATGGTGCAAAGTAAAACCTATTAATAGTTTAGGGTACAAATTGAAGCTTTTGTGAAAAATGCAATTCTCAAGGATGCATCCAAGTCTATGGAATATGTATAAAATTTTGAAAAAAAAACTTTAATATCAGAACTTTCTCATCATTATTAGAGTGTTTCAACTGAAGAGACAAAAACAAATGAAGCTGGTCATGCTTATAACCTCGGTCAATTAAAAAATTTCACAAAAACCTAAAAAAAATAGAAATAAAAATAAACGCACCAGCAAAATGTACAATACAGAATCTCACGTTTCAAACTTCTTGTCTCATGCTTTGTAGATTAATATGAAGTACTCGTAGACCTGTACGATTTACGGGAATAATTTCAATCCAATTTAAGAGCCGCGACTTGTTTAATCGATAATATAATTTATGAGCTATTAGGAACCATGATACTTTCAACATGAATGAAAAACTAAATAAGAAAAGAAAAGTTGAAATCATGAAATCCACTACTCATTTTCAATCGACTCTGGAAACGGACCAGAGCATGGAGAGCTGTGAAACATAACAATAAATTAATTAGTACATCCACTCACCTGAATCTGGAAATTTCTCTGAGGTTCATCGATTCCACATCCTACGATCCAAACCTATTATGTCAAATGAAAATGTCAGAATGTGAACAGTAGACCGGTTCCCTTCTGCCCAGCCAAATCTCTATGTTACAATTGAAATCACCTCAAAGTTACACCAAGATACATACCCATGTGATTGATTGAAAAAAGGCACAAACCTTCGGACCAGGTCGGACTCGGTCGCAGTTTTAAGGAAAGAAGTTGGCCAGTATACACTTTGGAGCTTAAAACTAGGCCCGGCCCAATCCGACTGGAAAGGGGGTATTTTTGGCCGAGTGATTGCCGCCTGTCAACGGCAGGGACAAGCGACTGCCGGTGATGGTGTTGGCTGCCCCCCCTTTCGTGTCTTTCTCTTGAACTCTCTTTAATGCTTAAACTAATCTGCATTGCTGTTAGGTCTGTATGTAGCCCGACATTCTTGTACCGGATAATAACATCATAGCTGTTTGGATATCGGTCTAATGACACAGATGATCATGTCCAGTTCCTCTGCTCCATGAGTTAGAGCCGTGCCTCCATCAATATTGGTTGGAGATGAAAGAGCCATTTTGAACTGCATCTCAACCTCCCCCCCACCCCCCACCGTCACAATTCCAATCCGTAACAGTGACAAAAACCGTGACAAGAACTATAGTGTGCAGGTGGCGGTACCTAAGAACATTAGCAATGGCCAAGTCCAAATTTTGATTAAAATTAGAGGTTTTGGCTAAAGTCCAAACCAATGGAGGTATAGATCTACATTGGACTAGTTATCTCAAAGTTAAAATAATAATAAATTTTAATAATAATTTTTTTTAATATTTTGCAAATACACATTTAGTCTCCACAAAATTCCCGTCACAGATCAAATTTGGCAACATTTCCACCATAGACCACATCCACAATTCTTGTGAGGAATGTCTGTATTTATCTCTTGCATACATTCCCNAGACTTCAGAAGATTGGCACTGAAGATAATCCAGCAGATATGTTGACGAAAGTCGTCACAGGGACCAAGTTCCAACATTGTTTGGACTTGATCAATATCATACACTGCTGAGCACCCTCAGGTGCATTGGAGCGCATTCAACAACGGAACTCTCTCATATGGGGTGCATTCATGAATCAGTTTGTAAGCATCCTAGTATGGCACACTTGGGTGGAGGGGGTGATTGTTGAAACCACCCAAGTATGCATTAGGCACCGTTCTCTATTTTGGTGTATTAGGCACCGTTTGGTTGAGTTTTCTACCATAACAGCTGCACATGCCAATTAGCCATAGATTACGGCTAATTGACAGCAACCTTGGGGGCTGACCTCTCCTATAAAAGGAGAGCTTCAGCTCATGTAAATGGAGGGGCATCAAGAGAGAAGCAAGTGAGGGGAAAAACAGAGAGAAAGAGAGGGTACGTGAGAGAGTTGAGAGAGTTGAGAGAGTTTTGTAAATTTCTTACAAACTCAGTAAAAGAGGCTCCAGTGGACGTAGGCAATTTGCTGAACCACTTAAATATTGTTTTGTGTGATTTTCGGGCAGGTTTCAGGCGCAACAAATTCTCGCACATATTCGATTGTCCCTGCCGAATGGGTCTGAGCTACTCCGAGAATGAGGGAGATGAAGACCAGTCTGGTGTAGAGGGAAGAGAATGCGAGAGAGAAAGGCCGCCCATAGAGGAAAATGAGAAAAATGGAAGGAAAAATCGAGAGAATGAGAGAAAGGGAGTTTCGGTCTGGTGTAGAGGGAAGAGAGAAAGGGAGAGGGAAGATAAAAACAGAGAGATGAAATGGAAAGGGTATTCGGCAAAGGGAGAAAGGGAGAGGAACATGGGCATCGAGTAGAAAGGAGGGAAGAAAACAGACAACCAATTGTTTTTGAAAAAATAATGCGTTTGCCTATGAAATGTAACTCGCTAAAGGTACTTTATCTTTAGAGTTTTACTATGTAGAAACAAAGTTACGTACTAATTTGTATGTCAATACTGATTATTTCATATTCAAAATTTAAGTTAGCACTACTTTCAATAAAATCTACTTTTTGACCTATTACATTAGATTGATACACATATTAGTACACAATTATTCTTGCAACTAGATTTTTTCTTATCTTTAACTTTACTGTAACTCAAAGCCTCAACCTTCTTATTTTAGTTAATCCAATGCCCCGCGTTTTAAGTGATAACCATGTTTAAAATTTGATTAAAATTAGAATATTTGGCTAAAATCCAAATCAATAGAGATATACATTCACATTTGATTAGAAGTTAAAATAATAATATAATATTATATATTTTAATAATAATTTTTTAATTTTTTTAATACTTTTTAAATACATTCCATATATTAATTTTTATTTCAAATTATTATTTTCCAACTATATTATGCATAGCCTTGTCTATTATTAATATATCTGAAATTCACATTAGATTAGGCTAAATGCTCTCAATAATCAAAGGATTGTAATTAAAAAATAATTTATAATAAGAAAATATTTTTCCCAAAAATTAACAATAACATCATGTGGTGTACTTTATACGAAAGTGGGTTAGCCACAAGTCAGAATTCTGGATGCAAAGCGTTGTCCCTAGGGGTCCTAAAACTTTTTTATTATCAGTTAAAGTTGGGTTATGTGCTTTGCTTGTCAATAGAAGCTCGACAGCCTCCGGCCCTCCAGCACCCCCCACCACATGAGAGAGAGGCCAAGCCGCAGCCCAAAATCTGCACGTCTCCACAGAATGTCTGTCACAGATCTAACAGAACAGAGTAAATGTAGGAATTCATTTGTATTTGCTCTCAGCTTGGTATACAGTGTGCGAGACCCTTCTCTTATATAGAGAAATGAAAAAGGAATAAAAAATAGATGAAGGAATATAATTCTGTTACAATATGTGAGAGAATCATATGAGAATAGAATATTCTATCAATGCACTTTTCTTCTTGAAGGTTCTGTCAAATCATTGTCCAAATCAATTGTTGAGTCACATTTCTTGTGTGATGTACTGCTTATGTTAATATTCCCCCTCGAGTCCATTGGAATATCCTTCACAGTGAGACTCGTCTTCAACATGTTGAATTTGTCAGCCACTATTGGCTTAGTGAAAATATCTGCTAGTTGGTCTTTACTACTGCAGAAAGAGACCCGGAGGGTTTGGGCAGCAACCTGATCCCTGACAAAATGAAAGTCCACATCCAAATGTTTGGTACGAGAGTGGTAAACTGGATTGGCAGTGAGATATGTTGCACCGAAGTTATCACACCATAGAACAGGTGGTTGAGACAATGAAAAACCGAGTTCTTTAATAAGTGTTTGCAACCAGATTAACTCAGTAGTAGTATTTGCCAGTGATTTATATTCAACTTCAGTGCTTGATCTGGTCACTGTGTGTTGTTTTCGTGAGCTCCATGAGATGAGGTGATGACCCAAGAAAATACAAAAGCCTCTTGTGGAGCGTCTATCATCTGGGCATCCAACCCAGTCTGAATCTGAGTAAGCGTGAAGAGTAAAGTTGGATTTATATGGAAAGAAGAGGCCATGATTGATGGACTGTTTGAGGTATCGAAGGATACGTTTGACTGCAGTCTAGTGACTAAGCTTAGGTTCATGCATGAATTGACAAACCTTATTTACTGAGAAAGAAATATCGGGTGGTCTAGTCAACGAGAGATATTGCAAGCTGCCTACAACACTTCTAAAGAGTGTGACATTTTCAAAAGAGGGAGAATCAAACTTAGAGAGTTTTGAGGAAGCTGACATGGGAGATGAAATGGGATTGGCTTCCAACATGTTTGTTTTACGGAGAATGTCATGAATATATTTCTTTTGAGACATGATGATTCCATCAGGTAAATAATTGAGCTCCAACCCAAGAAAATATGACAAAGTGCCTAAATCAGTAACAGGAAAGGTTTCAGCCAGATCACCAAGTAATGTATCAACAACTTTAGATGATGATGAAGTAATTACCATGTCGTCTACATAGAAGAGAATGAAAATACAAAGGCCATTTTTGTGATAGATGAAAAGGGAGGGATCACCTTGTGAGGCTGTAAAGCCATAACTAAGGAGCCACGAGCTTAATTGTCCAAACCTGGCACGTGCCGATTGGTTGAGGCCATAAATGGCTTTGTTGAGTTTGCAAACATGATCAGGCTTGGTGGGATCAACGAAGCCAGGAGGCTGTTGCATGAAGACTATTTCAGTTAATTCGCCATGGAGAAAGGCGTTCTGGATGTCTATTTGTCTCAGGGACCAGTGATGCGAGATAGCAATTGATAGCACCAGTCGGACAGTGGATGGCTTGACAACTGGGCTAAACGTCTCTATGTAGTCAATTCCTGGTTGCTGGTGAAACCCTTTGGCAACGAGCCGTGCCTTTCTCAGTTCGATTGTACCGTCGGCACGTAGTTTGGTCCTAAAGGCCCACCTGCAACCAACAAGATTTGGAGCACAGAAAGATGGAACTAAAGTCCATGTGTTAGTCTTAATCAAGGCTTCATATTCTCGAGCCATGGCTTGCTTCCATTCAGAGTATCGAGAGGCAAATGAAATGAAGTGGGTTCATTAGGTACCATTGTAGTGGAGAGGAGATAGCGACGGGTGGGATACGGAACTGTGCCATCAGTATATTAGTGAGGTTGCAATGAATTTGTTTGAGATCGAGTGATCATCTGGGTTCATGGTGGAATTAAGGGAGGTGAAGTTTGCACGATGGGATCGAGAGGAAAGGAGGAGGTATCTTCAGGAATAATGGAAGAATGTAAAGTTACAGGAGGAAGGAGACTTGAGTGAGCTGGAGAATTTGAGTGGGCTTTAGGATTTGGACTTTGAGTGGACGTGGAAATCAGATTGTGAGAAATGGGTAAAGTGGTATCAGGTAAGATTGATGGTCTTGGGCCAAGAATTGAAGGAGTTAAGATAGGAAAGGGGGTAGTGGGTGTAGAGGATTGAGTTGGAGGGGAAGAGGGTTTAGAATAAGGGAAGATGTTTTCAGCAAACGTGACATCTCTTGAAATGTAAAGACGTTTGGTTTTGATGTCAAGACACTTATAACCTTTATGGGAGAGGCTGTATCCAAGGAAGAGACAGGGAGTGGAGCGATAGTGTAATTTATGACGGTTATAGGGTCTCAAATTTGGCCAACATAAACAACCAAAACTTTTAAGAAAAGTATAATCGGGAGGCTTATGATGGACCATATGATAAGGTGATTTGTTTTGGAGAATTGGAGTGGGGAGTAAGTTGATCAAGTATGTGGCAGTTTGGAAAGCATCATCCCAAAAGGAGAGAGGGAGTGATGCTTGTGAGAGTAAGGTGAGTCTAGTTTCCACTATGTGGCAGTGTTTACGTTCGACGAGTCCGTTTTGTTGGTGAGTGTGAGGACAAGAAAAGCGATGGGAAATTCCAAGAGTTTTGCATAGGGTAGTTAAAGGCGAAATTCCCCAAGGGCATCAATTTGGATAGTTAGGATTTTGGTGTCAAAAAATCATTCAGCAAAGATAATGAATGAATTAAATTCATGTAGCACATCGGATTTGAATTTAAGGGGAAAAAGCCACGTAAATCTTGTATAATGATCAACAATGGATAGACAATAATGAAAGCCATTTTTTGAGATTAAAGGGGCAGGTCCCCATACATCAGCCCATAAGAGTTCAAAGGGCTTTGAAGTCCGGATATTACTAGGATAGAAAGGTAATTGACATGCTTTTGCAACTGGACAATCATAATAAGTAAAATTCGGATCTCTGGGAGAATAAGGCAAACAGTTGGTGTTAAGGATGCGAGAAACAAGATCGAGTGAAGGGTGGCCCAATCGCTTGTGCCACTGACTGAAGGGAACCTTAATGCCAATATTTGCGGATGGACGAAAAGAAGATGATGGAGGTGGAAACTGGTAGAGGCCATCACGAAGAGGTCCGCTGATGAGGAGCGTCCCTGTTAACTTGTCCTTGACCAAAAAATGAGTGGAATGAAATTCAAAAAAGCAGTGATTGTCAGTGCAGAATTGAGAAACGGAAACAAGATTTTTAGTGATTTTAGGAACATGAAGAAGATTAGAGAGAGTAAAGGAAGAAGAGTGAGTTTGGATGGAGGATTTACCAATGTTGCTGATAGGCAAGCCAGTTCCGTTACCCACGTGAATCTGCTCAGGTCCATCATACGGTTCTGATGAAATGTTGAGATGAGAGAGATCATGCGTTATGTGATGTGTTGCTGCAGAGTCTGGATACCAGGAGGTATCGAGTATAGCAGAAGGAGTGGTGTAGTTGACTGAGAAGGAACGGGGAGGCTCATATTGGTAAGCATGATCAAAACGGTAGTGACATTGAAGTTCTATGTGACCTGGTTTGTTACAGACTTGGCATGTGGGTCTATTCTGGGAGTAGGACTGCGAGTTGGAAGAGGATGATTGGGGAAAACGACCACGGTTTTGGGAACCACGAGAGCGACCTCGTTGAAAATGATTTCCCCTGTATGATGATCTTCCTCTTGGATCACGAGGTCAGGAGGTAAGATTTGCAAAGGGTTCAAGAGAGTTTGAGAATGAAAATTTTTTTTGAGTTATGGGACATACGATTTTCTTGTATGAGCAAAAGATGGTATAACTCAGTGGAGGTTATGGGATCTGTGCGAGTGGTGATTGAAGTGACAAAGTTTTCGTAGGATGGACCAAGTCCATTTAAGAGATAAGTGACAAACTCTTTGTTGGAGAGAGGAGTATCAGTGGTGGTCAAAGTATCAGATAACAAACGAGCCTTACTGAAATATTCTAAAATGGAATGATCACCACGGTAGAGGTTTGTCTGAAATTCAGTTGAAATCTTATCTGAAATTCTTTTGCCTGAGAAAGGGAGCTGAACATGGAGTTAAGTGATTCCCATAGTTGACGAGACGTGGTCGCAGACACAACATGCCCGATGACAGACTCAGACAAAGAAGAAAAAAGAATGCTAAAAATTAGCTAGTCTGTACGACGCCAAGAGAGGTATACTGGGTTCATTTTTGGAATAGAACCTGAGGATGTAAGAAGAGTAGCGGGGGGTGCAACCATAGTGCCATCAACATAAGAGAACAGGTCTTGACCTCTAAGGTAGGCTGAAATTTGAACTTTCCATACTAGATAATTTTTGGAGTTAAGCTTAATGGTAACTATATGAGAAAAGGAGGGAGAAGGAATCGAAGGAAAGGGATCTGAAGGAGAAGGATCTGTCACTTCGCTAGCCATGGTGAGGAAGAGGGATCATGAGACTGCTAGTCAGCAGCTCTGATACCATAACAGAACAGAGTAAATGTAGGAATTCATTTGTATTTGCTCTACCATACATGTAGTGTGCGAGACCCTCTCTTATATAGAGAAATGAAAAAGGAATAGAAAAACAGATGAAGGAATATAATTCCGTTACAATATGTCAGAGAATCATCTGAGTATAGAATATTCTATCAAGGCACTTTTCTTCTTGAAGGTTCTGCCAGATCATTGTCCAAGTCACTTGCTGAGTCACATTTCTTGTGTGATGTGCTGCTTATGTTAATAGACATTGCTTTTGCATTTTTGCTTTGGAAAGTTGGATTATTGGAGCTCAATCTTACGTCTGCTTATAAATTTTTGAGATATTTCGGATTTTTTTTTAACCATGGTTGAGTGTTCTGATTTCAATGTTCAGTCTTGATCCTAGCTGCTATTTTTATCCTAATTTCTATCCTTTGTCGACCTCCGATTTTCTTGCCTTCACTCATCTTCTTTTGTATAATCGTGGCGGCAGATCAATACATATGATATTATGACCATACTATGTGAGTTAAAATTCATCTCTCTATATTGCTTTCTTTTCTTTAGCTTAAACTAGTGCTTTAACCCAGGAAAAAGAAAAAGGACTTCTATTTTTCTGTGTCTTTTTTATTTATGGGAATGTGACTATCTTTAATCACATGTGAGTGGCGTTTTGGAGTGCTAACGGATTTGGCTTTGCTTATGATCTTTCGGGGCAGAGGTAGTTTTTAAATAGCAAGATGTCAGTGAAGATTTTAGCCAAATAAAGTTGAGCACTGATGATTCGATGAAGAAGAAAAAGAGAAGGAAGTCCCGCCAAATGATAGGACCCTTCTTTTTTCTCTCGCCTAACATGCTTATGTCATTTAATTTTTTTTATATTGGCTAACGTGGCACAACCGATTACCCAGCGATTTTCACCGCCAGTTGTATGTAGAAGGATTGACGATAAAATGTCCCCGGGATGGTCACTAATTTCTTGTTCTTTTCATTTAATGATTAATGAATTATTTTTTTAATGAGATTATATTTTTTAAAAATGTTTAAGGGTATAATAAAAAAATGTATGAGGGAGGTCCACGTGGGAAAAAAGTAAAAAGCGTACAGTTATTTGAAATAATGATATGATAAGGAGAACCAAGTAACATGACTTTAAAAAAGGAAAAAGCACAGTTATGATATGAGCAATTCGTGTACTTGGAGTATATCATTTTCGAAGTGATAATGTATATATTAATTAGTTTATTCTTTTTGAAAAAACCTAAGATTTTTACTTTAATTATATTAGATATATAAAACATATTTTTAATAATATTTTCAGGGATGGATGGTTCAAACTTTGAAGAAACATTTGAATTTTTTTTTAAAGCTCTTAATATTTTAGACTTGAATCTCTTAAAATTATTGTTCCAACTTCAAAAATATGTGTAAAACTCGAAATACTATAGCATTATTCTTGTGGGAAATATTTAGGATATACAATTACAGAACCGGTTAGGAGCGGTCGGGCTGACAAAAGGAGAAAAGCAGCCCTCCATTCATGGTACGCCATATCAGAAACTTCACAATAAAAGAAAGGAAAAATATAGTTGCAAGCACAATTGTGCACTAATCTGTGCACCAATGTGATGTGACTGGTCAAAAAGTAGATTTTATTGAAAACAGTGTTAATTTAAATTTTAAGTATGAATAAATCAGTATTGGTACACAGATTAGTGCGCAACTGTGCTTGTATGTAGCAAAACTCTAAAAGAAATAGACTCAACTACACTAGAATGTTTATAAGGAAAGCAGCTCACTTTTCGCCCAAAGCAGTTCGTCACTTCGCTCTTCCTCTTCCTCGCTTCAAAATCTTCTACTACCACCATCTCAATCCGACGCCCAAGCGCCATAGGACAATTGATCGCACGGGAAAAAAAAACATAAAACGAGCAAAAGGGTGTGATCTACAGATTTTTAAACCTGTAAATCTTCAGATTTGTAAGCAAATACTGGTTTCTGTAATTTTGTAAATGAGATTTGTAAATCTCTTCCTCTTCCTCCACTAATTGTTTATTTACTGGTTTCTCTTGCCCCTCTCAAGATCAGGTTCTAATTAGCCACTATAAATATGCAGATTAACATATCTAGATAAGAGAAATAGATAACAAGATTAAGCCCCCTAACGGTTTGACAAAAGTCTGAGTTTAAGATACTCTTAAAATCATATAACTTAACCCATGTTTGTACTCATATGAACACCAAATCCCACGTATGAAAAAATGATCAACAGAAAAAGAGAGAAGCTAGTTGAGTTGGGCTATAGAGGTGGCAGTGACAGATGAACGTTTCTCACAGTGCAGCAGTTCATGGAGCAGCAATCTGGGGAAGGGGTTTCGCACAAGCAGCTTACGAGTGAAAGGATTTTTCATTTCAGATGGGTTTGTAAAAATTTAATCCCAAACCCAATTTTTGTTTCCTTTTCACGCTTCGTCTCTCTGCACTTTG
This sequence comes from Carya cathayensis, assembly GCA_011037825.1. Taxonomy (NCBI): domain Eukaryota; kingdom Viridiplantae; phylum Streptophyta; class Magnoliopsida; order Fagales; family Juglandaceae; genus Carya; species Carya cathayensis. Next base: position 336,928 of record QGSO01000477.1, read on the forward strand.
GGCTAAGAATTTGTAGTATGACGAAGGGGCGAGAGGGGGGTGCCGTGTGAGAGCCTCTGTGTGATGGGAGGAGACGAAGCCGATAGGTGGGTGCTGTGCGAGAGCCTCTATGTTGCGGGAGGAGATGAAAACGAACGGGCAGAGAAGGGGTTGCGAGATCCTGCCGGGGGGGTGCGAGAGGGGGGTGGAGACTGGAGAGGGGGGTGCAAAGGACTTGCTTGATTCTAATCAGACGTAGTGCAACTATACGATAGGTGTAGTGGAATGCCTAGGTGTCAATTAGTTAATGGTGGGCTATTCTTGGGCTGAAAATAGCCGGACCGTTTCTAAGGTTTACTCATATAATTATAGAAAATCTTAGTAATATCATTATAAATTAATTAAAAATCAATACTATTTTGAGAAATCCTTTGTCTACAAAAGAATTTCAAGAAAAGTAATTTCGCAAATTGATATGGTTTGATTTGATACATGATTAGATCAAAACATTTTCACTATAAAATAGTCTTGATGTATCATATTAAGTTACGTCAGTTTATGAGTTTACTTTTATCAAATCTCTTTATGGATCTAATACTTCTCATTTATTTTTTATTCAAGATTTATTTTTTACACATGATTTTAAATTATACCAATATACATAAATAGAATGATCAAATTTAAAATAAAAAATAATATTTTAGCAGGTTCCACAATATTATAATGGCAGAATCAATTCTTTAAAAGAAATTTTATTTATCATTTTTTTTCTATTATATTTTCAAACTCTTTTAAAATAATAATAAATTATTAACTCACAAATAAAATATAATAAATAATTTCTAATAATTAAAAACGCTATGTTTGAAAATGATTGAAGAGTAATAACAAAAGAGATTGTAGACAACATTAATTTTGCAAAGCAAATGTATAAGAAAAATGATATATCTACTGAGAGTTGGGTCGTGACATGGGTCTTGATGCCACTTTTTTTTTTTTTTATTTAAAAACTTAGTGGTTAGGGAAATGTGTTTTAATGATATTGTATTTTTTTTTTAAATATTTATGATGATTAAAAAAATACATGAAAAAAAGAAATTAAGAAATTAAAAAAAAAAAGAGAGAAATACACTTATGGTATAATGCCACTCAAGGTATAAACTTTGGTCATTGAAATATAAATCCAATCCATAATTCTTGAAAATAAAGGAAAATAAAAACAAGAATAAAATAAGAGTAATGTTACTCATTAGTTTCTTATTATTTCATAATGTAGTATTAAATAATAGAAGACTATTTATTATATTTCACTTGTGAACTTATCATCTAATATCACATAATAATATGATGAGAGGATGACAAAAAAATAGATGATAAATATATTTTTTTTATAAAAGAAACCCACTCAAGTAGGTTACCAAAAAAAGAAGAAGAAGAAAATGGATTTCTTTTAAATTTTTTAATTAAATCATTCTGTAGTTATATTTTGAATGACGTGCATATTTTTTGGGTTTCCAAAATGTGCCACATGTCAATCAATTATACTAGACATTTAGGCTTATTTAGTTTTCACAATGAGGACTGCTACTCAGCAGCCTCACACCTAACACACCCATGTAAAATAACAAAGGGTAAAATGGTAAATTTACACTTTTTCAATGGTGTGAAAAAGTGTGAGGATGCTGAATAGATTTTCTGTTTCACAATATAGTTAAAATTTCTTAATGGTATTAGTATAGTTTATGAATAATAATAAAATAGTTTGAATTAAGATATTTTATGAAATTTTAGAAAAGTAGAGTGAGAAATTGAAAAAAAATATTATAAAATTAAAAAATATTGTTAGAATATTATTTTTATTTTAAGATTTAAAAAAGTTGAATTATTTTTTATGATTTGTTTGGAGTTGAAAAAAGTTATAATGATTAGGTAATAATTAGATAAAAAAAAAGTTAAAAATTTGAAATTGAAAAGTATTTGTATTTGAATGATATTTGAATTTTAAAATTAGATAACATAAGATGCGATGTGATAAAATGATTTGAGATGTAAAACTAAATAGGGCAATAGTACATAAGTGCCACGATAACTATCTCATTAAAAAAATAATCAATTTTAAAAATTCAAAACCTATTTTAAAAAAGCACAAAAGCTTATTATAAAAGATAGAAATAATTATAAAAAGAACATAAAAATTAAAATTAAAAAACCACTTAAAAACGAGCCCCCCATAAGTGGTGGCTGGGTGGTTTAGCTACCTTTTTTTTTTTTTTTTTTTTTTTTTTTTAAGAATAGTGCTAGCGTGCCGTTTAGTTTTGTGCCTGCTAGCACAAATTATTCTTCTTATTTTTTTATTACATTTTTAACATATTTAAATATTTTTAAAAAAATAAAAAATATATATACCAATACACTAAAAGTTACTTCTTTAATCATTAAATAAAGAAAAGAATTAAAAAATTTAAATACATGAGCGGTCAAAATGAGGGGACAAACTCAGATGACATACTAGCATTTTCCTTTTATTAATATTCTTTTTTTTTCTTTTTTCTTTTTTAAGTTTTGAAGTGACTTAGGGTGCGTTTGGGTGTTGAGGAGTCCTCAACTCTCCTCAACACTTCTCACTACTATTCATTACTTTATTATTACTTTTCACCTACTTTTACTACTATTCATTACTTTTTACCTACTTTTTACTACTATTCATTACTTTATTATTACTTTTCACCTACTTTTTATTACTATTCACAACTCTCCTCAACACTTCTCAACACCCAAACCCACCCTAAGTGACTTAGGCTACATTGGGTTGTGAGGTGATCTTATATAATATTTGAATAATAGTAAAAAATAATGATAAAATATAAAATAGTAGTGAATAGTAATAAAAAGTAGGTAAATAATATGCTTTTGACTCGACTTCAATGGCAAGTTGTTTTTGTTCATAGAGAGGCCAACAATGCTGCTCATCAGTTAGCAAAGTTAGCATTAGTTCATGAGAATGAGTAAATCTGGATTGAAGATGGTCCAATGTAGATTATGTCGACTGTTCAGCTTGAACAACCTATGTAATGTTGACAGATTTTCTCTGTCTTGCATTTCTACATCAATATAATTGCTATATTATTTATAAAAAAAAGTATGTGAAAAATAGTGATAAAATATTAAATAGATCATTTCACTACCCAAATGCAACCTCATTCTTTATATATTCTTTTGTATTGTTTGCTAGTTTTCATTCATCTTTTAAATTATTTGGGACTTCTTAAAATAAGTTTTTAGAAGTATTTTCATACCTTTTATGTTTTCTTAAAATCAATTAGTTCTCAACTAAGTACTTGATCGTTACCTGTTATGCAGCTCATTTCTTTTAGAAAAATGATAGACATACCTTATTTTTTTAATAATTTTTTTATATAATTATATCTTAAATAATAGATATTTTAATAAATATAAATATTTTAACTACAAATAGATTTTATAAAAATAAACTTAAAAATTGACATAATTTAATATGGTAGGTTAGATTATAAAGTTATTTTTATTATAAAATAGACATAACATATCATATTAAATTATAAATTTAACATTTCTCAAATTAAAATTCCAAGTAAACTTTTTGACAAGTAAATTTTATTTTTTTAGACCTCGTTTAGTTACACAATTTAGATAATATGAGATTAGATATTTTGCTAAAAGTAAAATAAAATATTATTAATATTTTAATAATATTTTATTTTAAATTTTAAAAAAATTAAATTATTTATTATATCTTACTTGAAAACTTTTAAAAAAATTATTATAATTATATGCAATGCCAAATTCGGGTTTTGTACTGCAGAATTCTGGAAATGATATGTTCTTCCAGGCAGTGGGGGAGTCGGGGACCCGCAAACGTGGCCGAGAACATTTTGAAACTTGAAAACGAGGCTTGTGGCTTACATTTGGTGCATAAAGACTTTTTAAGTTTTTTTTTTTTTTTTTTTTTTTTTTCTCCCTTTTCGCGGGCATTTGGTTTTTTTATTTGCTTTGCAAGTAATTCAGACATACTAACCTGAGGGATAGGGGAAAGCTTTACCATGAAAACTTGGTGAAAAGCGGATGGAGAGGGTGGAAACCCATGGAGAAGATCATGTCTTTCATATCTTTGATCCCAACAGTGAAAAGGCGAAGAACTTGATTAAACGCCTGACTTCATTCATCAGTGAATGATATTTATTATCATCTTTCCAGTCATGCGAATGTGTAGATTTTCTAGGCGTGAAAAATTGTTTGCTATTACTGTTAATGGTTGAAAAATAAGCAGATATAAAGCGACCCTTTCGGCAGATCATATCATCATAATCTCTTGCTTCACATGTATATTTGTCTTGCTTTGAATGTTGGGAGTTTTCTACGGCCAGAGGCAATACCATTTCCATGCAGTCATGGGTGCTGGTTTCGACCACGATTACGTAAATGCCTCCTCTATTTCGTTCTTATTTTTAATGATTTTACTTTCAGACCTATTTTCGGTTCTTTCGATTTTATTCAAAGTTTCGTTTCCAGAAATTGGGTCTTTTCCAGTTGCTTAGAAATTTTTTTTATTGGGACTTCCTTCCAACTTTTCTTTAAAAACTAAGAAGTGTTGTGAAATTGGCAAGGTGGAGCATATGTTTTCTATGTAGCATGTTAATGTAGTGTTTCGTATGTATTTGAGCCGGTCGCTCAACCGGTTTGATCCTTCACTTGTGCCGAATCCTGAGGTGAGAGAGGGGTGGCCCTGCGGTGGTCTGGGAAACCTCCGATGTCAAAGTTAGTATAGAGTAGACATCAAAGTGCTTTAAAGAAGAAGACAATAGTTATGTATAATTGATAATAGACTTGAATTCATCCACTTACCTTGTAGTTCTGTGTGACTTTTATACTTGGTCTTTCAAGTCAGGTGGGTCATGCCCTATGTTTTGAGGCAGAAGGATCAATGTTTTAAATTTCGTTTCGTTCCGGCTGGAATGGCCGGAATTTACCGTTTCGGTGTAGTGTCCGGTACACTCTACCACCCCCATTCCGTTTCGCTTCAAATTCCGGTCATTCCAGTCCCGTTTCAGCCATTCCGGTCAAATTCTGATCATTTCGGCCGGAATTGAGCGTTTCGGTCTCCATTCCGTTTCGGACAGTTTTTGTAATTTTCTTATACGTAGATGGTATTTTTATAAATTTTAAATCCAAATGGTATTTAATTCATTCTAAAATATAAAATATATTTATATAATTTTATTTTTTTATAATTTTAAATATGTCCCCTCATTTTCTATTTTTTAAGTATTATTATTTTTAATAATTTATCTATTCTTTAATTTTTTTTCTTTATTTTTGTGTCTTAACTCAAGTTTGTGATTTTTTTCAATATATATACATTTTATAAAACTTCAATTCTTCTATATATATACATATATACATGATACACACTTACATATATGTATTTATTTTATTAGTTGTTAGTTTATATATATATAAATATTTATATATAATATATAATTAATCCCGAAACGGTACACCGAAACGTACCGGTACCAAAATATTCCATTCCAGTGTCTCAACAGGAATGATCTCCGGAACGGATTTCAAAACTTTGAGAAGGATGCCTCCCCCCGGAGTCTCCACCTCCATACTACATTTAATGCGACGTAGTTTTCTTAGTGTCAGTCATTTAATTGATAGAATTGCCTGATGTCGTTGTTTCCCTTTTCTCTCATAATGGTTTCTCTCATCCTTTTGCAACATTTCATCTCAATGTTGATGATTACTCCTGACTCACACTTGTCTAGAGCCCACTCGATTCGCACAGGTCTAGGATCCGCCTCGAGCTACCAAGAGGGGCCTTTCTAGGCTTGGATCAGCATTTCTACGACTCATAGAGTCTTGCAAAGTAATGAGACTATAGCAGTATTATGGACTTTAGGTCCTGACGAAAATACCTCCTAACATATCATATATACTAATATAATCTATTTTACATTGTTTTTAATTGAATAATCATATGTGTATATATATATATATATTATATTTTTAATATTGTAAATTGACTATAAAATATTTAATGATAAAGTGAACTCGTTTTATATATGCATGCTCCATTTTATATATACTTGATATACATTTTTTTAATAATTGTGAATGTAATTATGTATAATATACTATTTAAAATTATAAAATTCAACATAAATAATGATCCGCACGTTACGCTGGTAACGCTGGTAATAGCCCGTTGTAATAATGACAATGCCGAGTGAGACGTACGTGACTAATGGGGAGCTCAGAGTCTGAAGCGTTTCCCTTTGAGTTTTGCTACATACAAGCAAAGTGGTGTACTAATCTGCATACCAATACTGATTCCTTCACATTTAAAATTTAAATTAACACTGTTTTCAATCAAATCAACTTTTTGACCAATCAGAATTGATTGGTGCACATGTTAATGCACTATTGTGCTTGCAAAAAAATTTTTTCTTTCCCTTTTCCTATTTTTTCGTTATTTATTATTATTTATTTATATATTTATTTTATTTTCCATTGCTTAATTTCACATTTTAAAAACGTCATTTCTAGAGAGGTTTCTTGTGCAAGATTGAGGAACAAAATTTAATTTTGTTTAATGAATAATGTAACTTGTTTCGACAATTTTTTTTTTTTTACTTAATGTTTAAAGAAATATTTTTAAAAAATTTTGTGATTATTTTAAATAATACGTAAGAATATAAAAAAATGAATGAAAAAAATAGAAAAATAATTAAAAAACCAAATGATCTTATTAAGATCCGTCCTCGAACTATATCTTCGATGGATGTAGAAGTGTCCTTTGCCTAAGAATTGTTAAGAAAACAAAAGGGAGTATACAAGTTCAAAACGATCACAGGTAAGAGAGGTTTTTCTCTTAATATATATTTATTTCTATTTGTTGTAATATTATATTATAATAATTTTAGTGTATTTTTATATTGGGTGATTGGGTTAAAAACAACCCATGTCTGGGAGGGAGGGAGGGAGGGAGGGAGGAGAGATATGCGATGGGAAAGGATCTCGAAAGCTAAAGAACCCATCATTTTTCATGTCTTTAACGATAGGAAAATGCTAGCTAGTGTACATCTATTTTCATTTTTATTTTATTTTTATGTTTACTATAGAAATGTACAGCTATATAGACTTTCATTACTTTGAAAAATTTACATCTATTCACTGTTTCTAGTCAATGAAACCGATTGGAAACCATTAATGGGGCACTCCTTTTACTTTTAGGATAATGCTATTACGTAGGACAGTACCGCTCAAGTGTACTATTTGATAATTTTTTATTTAATAATTAAAAAAATAATTTTAAATATATTTGATATAAAAAATATATCAATATATTTAAAAATTTTTAAAAAATAAACTGAACGGCATGCCTTGGAGCTGGCGACACAGTAGCCCCACCCCTTACTTTTAAACTACTTCTACCTAAGAGCATTCTTAGGATTAATGGATCGAGTTGTTATAGTGAATTCTTAAATATGGAAATCTACTGTTTGTCTCAAAATCATTATTTTAAATTTATAAAATTGTTTGTAATTAAGTTTATAAAGGAGGCGAGAGAAAAATATAATAAAGAAAGAATAAAGAAATGTTATTTTAATAGAATAGAGAAAAGATAGGGAATGAGATGTAGTAGGTTTTTGAAAGATGAGTAAAATTTAGAAAATTTTTTTAAAAAATATACTTTTTAGCTAAATTATAGGAAATTTTATGGGGAATGAGATGTGAATGCTCTAAAGCCGTCAAAAGCTTAATCCTGTTGTTTTGAAAAGAATTAAAATTTATTATGAAAAAATTAATTTTTTTTATATAAATTTTGTTTTTATTAATTTTTTAAAATAATCATATGACATTTATATAATTACATCTGTAATTATCATTTTTTTTCTTATTTTTAAGTTTATTTTTTAAATATCCATTATATTATTCAAGTAGATGTTATAAGGATTAAAACATATTAATAATTTAATTTTTTTATAGTTATATTAAGTAGTGTATTTTTTAAAAAAATTTGTTAAGCAACAATCTTATTATAAACTACTTGCTATCAATCAATTAATTCCCCTTTATTAAACTAAAAGTCAACAAATTAATAAGTCATCAGCTTGCTATCTGTCAATGATTTCTTTCCAGAGCTAAGATGTTTTGGAATTATTACAAGATTTTAACGCCATTTATATATATATTTTTAATATTTTATTTTTATCATAAAAAGTTAAGTTCATAGGTAAATTTTTTGTATTTAAGTTACATTAAAATTATATTACTAATATATGATTATATGCCTACTTTTATTTTGGGTTTTGAAAAATTTTATACATCACATTTTTTTTTATTTTATTTCATTATCATAATGTGGTATTGTCCATCAATCCTTATTCTGTTTTGGGTTAAAAAAATAAAAATATCATTCAGGATGATTAAAGTGCCACATTAAGCTCAGAGTGACATTATACTCATCGAAAAAGTTTCCCGATAAGTGTATTTTATTTTATTTTTTATTTTTTTTCATTTTTTTAACCATATTAATTTTTTTAAATGATAAATGAGTAAAAATAAAAAATAAATTTTTTTAAAAAAATTGTTGGTACCTATGTCGGACCCACTCTCGGTACATGTAGCATTTTTCTAACAAGCTTTGCTATCTGCCCTTTCGATAAATGCACCACTCAAAACTTTATTCCTCGGCTCCTTTTGAATGCATGGCTGCTTGATTCTCATTTGCCGAGAAAAAGAACAGTACTGGAAAAGACAAAGCAAGCTCAAAGGTTTTTTCTTTTACTTTTTTCCTCTTCCTAAGGTCTATGAATCATATTCGTCGTTTGATGATTCTCTTGCTTTTTGAAGGCCAGATAACCCAGTACTGTGCTTGTGCTCACATTCTCAAGTTGCTTTTCCTTTCATGTTTCTTTCCTTCCTGGCCAAGAAATCCCTTTCCTTTCTCTCCAACATCTTGCTTTTGTGAATTTTAAAGTTGACAGTGAAGCGGGTTTTTTAATATCATCGTTGATATTGCATGCAGATGAGAAGAAAATGTGTGTGAAAAAGGAATAGGAATAGTGAAAATGACGAAGGGCGACGGTTCAGAGAAGAGAGTTCCTGCTGACCATGGCTTCACTGATATTGTGCTTTCTTGGTCCCTTGAAGATATTGAAAACGAAGACCTTTACAAGTACCAGGTTTGCTTTATTCCATCATTCTCTTCGCACATTTCTGTTTAGTTATTATAATCTCAGGGCAGTTTTGGAATGATTTCTAGCATTTAACACTTAGTGAAGTATGGATGAAGAATCTCATGCTTTCGAAAAGTAAAAAAAAAAAAAGTAGAAAATAAAAATAAAATTTATCACTATCTTAACTTATAGATCATGATCTAGTCGTGAAATGTGTGCTAATGCAATTTAGTGATATATTGTTTGACCCTTCAGTTGAGTTATATCTGGTTTTGCACTCAAAAAAAAAAAGTAGAAAATAAAAATAAAATTTATCACTATCTTAACTTATAGATCATGATCTAGTTGTGAAATGTGTGCTAATGCAATTTAGTGATATATTGTTTGACCCTTCAGTTGAGTTATATCTGGTTTTGCACTAATTTGTCGAGGGCGGTGCAATTCGGATTAGTCGAAAAAATAAAAGAACCCTTTCAAAACAGGGGAATATGAATATTTTCTCCCTTGCAAAGAAAAAGGAAAGAAAAACTAGAGAAAATCCTTGCTAGCTTCATCCTTGATTATATTTCATTCTCGTTACGTTGGAATTACAAGTTGCTGGTTTAAGCTGTGTAAAATGGGATTACCATCTTTTAATTATCTCTTGAAATAATTTAATTGGAGAGAAAGACTAGCGCTGGTGATTTATTAGCTTTCTCCCGCTTGGAGAATGAAAGTCCCATTTGATTGGATTGGCTTTGGGTCGGGGAAGGTACAGACTTGTGCTCCGGCGGTCTCTGGGTCGTCTCCCACCACTGCTACAACGACGGTGACACCCCCGACGTCGGTAAAGGATACGGCACCAACAGAGTCACTGCAGATCTGCACGATGGTGCTGACGGAGCATATGGGTGGACCATCAGATCTCGTGGTGGTACAGATTTCGACGCCGGCACTATCTGGAATGCCTCTTGTCACCACGGCGGCGAAGGCTGTGGTCCCGGCTGTAGCGTTCTTGATCTTGCAATCAATCACCAAGAACTTACTGCACCCTTGGATGAAGAACTCTAAGACACAAAAACACAGATAACCAACTGCAGCAAACAAGAATCAAGAATTGATTGAATGCAAGATTCCCTTCGTGAATCTTGACAGGGAATTTTTGAGGAATTCCCAACCTCCAACTCGTATTGAACTCACAGATTCCAGATGATTTCTACACAAGCCATGCACTGCTTTTATACACGCAGCACATGAAGATTTCAAAACGCAAGACTACAAGTATTAAACGCACTTACCATTCCTGAATTGAAACGCACCGTATCACTAATACAGTTTAAAGACTAAACGACACAACCAACAAAAACATATTACTAAAATACAACTACAAGTCGTGCAGCTCCCTTTTGACAGTTAAATCTGTTACAGCCTCTTCACTCCTTCTGCTGCTGATCTACACACAGTCCCCTTCTCTCTTCACAATCTTGCCCCCCAAGCACCCGTGACAATCTCCTCCTCTTCAAGAGCCTTGCCCCCAAGGCACCCGTGACACCTTACAAAACCGTGCCGACTAAATGAGGGTATAAAGATCTCAATTTGTACAACAATTCCCAAGAGTTATTCTCCATATCAGCACCTACCCATTTAACCAATACTTCAGTGACAACATGGTTACCAATCTTCTTCATTCTCCTCTCCAAAATCATCTCAGGTTCAGGTTGAATAACCCCTTCATCATCAATAGGAGGAAGTGTAGACAAAGGAACAATGTGTTCTCCTACTTTTTTCTTTAAACAAGATACATGGAAAACTGGATGGATTTTTGAGGAGGATGGTAGCTGCAGTTTATAAGCAACTGAACCTATCTTTTGACTGACTTGAAAGGGACCATAGAACCAAGGAGCTATTTTCATGTTATGCCTCATAGCCACTGACTTTTGTCTATAAGGTTGAAGTTTCAAAAACACCCAATCTCCAACCTCAAAGATCCTCTCTGATCTTTTCCTGTCAGCATACAACTTCATTCGATTTTGAGCTTTACTCAAATTCTCTTTCAGTAATAATATCACCCGTTCTCTAGTTTTTAAGTGCTGGTCAACAGCAGCATTTGCAGTAGTACCTGCTACATAAGACAGCAACCTGGGGTGTGGTATTCCATATAGAGCCTGAAATGGAGTCATGCCTGTGGAGGCATGCACAGTTGTGTTGTAATTCCATTCAGCTAAAGGAAGCCAAGTACTCCAATTCTTTGGTGTAGAGCCACTGTATGCTCTCAAGTAAGCTTCAACAGCCTTATTCAAAGATTCAGCTTGTCCATCAGTTTGAGGATGGTAAGCTGAACTCATAGTTAAGAGAGTGCCCTGCATCTTAAAAAGCTCCTGCCAAAATGAGCTTGTGAAAACAACATCACGATCTGATACAATGGTCTTAGGCAGACCATGCAACTTAAAAGCCCCAGAAAAAAAAATTTCTGCAACTTTAGATGCTGTATATGGATGAGCCAAAGGAAAGAAATGACCAAACTTGGTCAATCGATCCACCACTGTAAAAATAACTGTCATGCCTTTAGAAGAAGGAAGGCCTTCAATAAAATCCATAGCTATATCCAGCCAATGATTATGAGGAATAGGTAAAGGCTGAAGCAACCCTGCAGGCAAAGTATTTTCAGATTTGTTGACTTGACAGACTTGGCATTCCTTCACCAACCTTCTTATATCCTTTCTCATGCCAGGCCAAAAAAAATCAAACTTAGCCTTCTGTAGAGTCTTATGATACCCAACATGCCCAGCCTCTGGACTGTAGTGTATATACTACAACACTTTTTTCTGAAATGCAGAACCAGGAACAATCACAATTTTGCCATTTTTGAGAAGAAGGCCTTGTTGCAAGGAAAATCCTCCAGAGATCTGATCACCTTTCTGTAGTGCCTCCATTAATTGAGAAACATGAGAAGATTCTAAGTAACTTTGCTTCAACTCTGTTATCCACATAGGTGTTGGAAAAGAGATTAATGCCAAAGTAGCAGAATCATCCTCCATCTTCCTTGAAAGTGCATCAGCTACTTTGTTATCCCTACCTCGTTTGTATTCAATCTTAAAATCATATCCCATAAGCTTGGAGATCCACTTATGTTGAGCTTCTGTAGCTATCTTCTGCTCCAACAAGTGCTTTAAAGCCTGTTGGTCAGTCTTGATCTTGAATGGCTGACCCATTAAGTATGGTCTCCATTTACCCACTGCACTCACAAGTGCTAAGAACTCTTTCTCATATGTGGATAAGAGTAAGGCCTTACCCTTAAGTGCCTTACTGAAATAAGCAATGGGTTGATTGTTCTGCATTAACACAGCTCCTAAGCCAATCCCAGATGCATCACACTCAATGGAAAACTCTTGAGAAAAATCTGGCAATTTCAAAACTGGGGGTTGAGCTACAGCATTTTTGAGGTGCACAAAAGCTGTTTCAGCTTCTTCAGTCCAAGTGAAAGAGTTCTTTTTCAATAATATTGTCAATGGAGCAGCTATGGAACCATAATTTTTGATAAACTTCCTATAATAACCAGTTAGGCCTAAAAACCCTCTCAAAGCCTTAACTGTTTTAGGAAGAGGCCACTCTAACATGGCTGAAATCTTGGTAGGATATGCTTTAACACCCTCACCAGAAATAATATGGCCTAAATAGTCAATCTCCATAACCCCAAATCTACATTTAGACCTCTTAGCAAACAATGTATGTTGCTGTAAAACAGATAGAACTGTTTTCAAATGCTCCAAGTGTTGAGTTAAATCTTGGTTGTAAACCAAGATATCATCAAAAAACACTAAGACAAACTTTCGAAGTAAGGGCTTGAATACATGATTCATTAGTCCTTGAAAGGTAGCAGGTGCATTAGTAAGCCCAAAAGGCATTACTAAAAGCTCATAATGGCCTTCATGAGTTCTAAAAGCTGTCTTGGGAATATCTTCTTCTCTCACTCTGATTTGATGATAACCTGATCTTAGATCAAGTTTAGAAAAATACTTTGCTCCATAAAGCTCATCAAGAAGCTCATCAATCACATGAATTGGAAACTTATCCTTGACAGTTTCCTTATTGAGGGCTCGGTAGTCTATGCACATCCTCCATGTGCCATCAGCTTTCTTCACTAGGAGGACAGGTGAAGAAAAAGGGCTTTGGCTTGGCCTAATCACCCCATTAGTCAACAAATCTTGCACAATTTTTTCAATTTTTGTTTTTTTGGTAGTGAGAGTATCTATAAGGTCTCACAGAAATTGGGATAGTGCCATCTTTTAAAACAATTTGATGATCAAATTGTCTGAGTGGAGGTAACCCAACTGGTTCCTCAAAAACAGATTTATACTGCTGTAAAACTTTTTCCACTTCTGGTAAGAGCTGCTGCTTCTCTGTGGTATCTTGAACAACAAGTTGCAATAACCACCCTTGCTGTCCAATGAAGGAAGATTTCATCATTTTCGCCCCTGCTTCTACTTGCAGCTTCTCAGTTAATAATCCCTGCAACAACAACTCTTTATCACCCACTTTAAACTGCATTGACATATTTGAAAAATCCCATTGAATAGGTCCCAAAGTTCGGAGCCATTGAACACCTAATACAATGTCACAACCCCACAAATTCAAGACATGAAAAGGAACCCTGAACTTAGTCCCTTGCACACTGATTATTTCTTCACATCTCCCACTACTTATTATTTTATTGCCATTAACTACTTTCACCTGCAAACTCCCATCCTCAATAACCTTCATATTGGCAGCTTGTACTACCAATGGATCAAGGAAGTTGTGAGTGCTTCCTGAATCCACCAAGATTTCACAAGAGAATGATCCAATTTTTCCCACCAACTTCATAGCATTACCGTTCATACAACCTGAAATGGCATGAATAGACACCTCCAGTTCCTCAGAACCTTTAGTCAATAACTCATTGGATTCTGGCAGCAACTGTTCTACAGCCTCTCCCACACTATCCAACATTCCTGCTCCTCACCATTTTCACCATGTAGAAAGTACACCTTAGGTTTTTTACAAACATGACTAGGATTCCATTTCTCCTCACAATGAAAGCACAACCCTTTCTTTCTTTTTTCATCTATGTGAGTAAAATTGACCTTCTTAAAAGGAAACCAACCCTTCTGATCTTTACTAACCCCTTCAACAGGCCTTTCACCATTAATTGGCCATTTATCAGCGAAGTAACTATTTTGCCTTCAGGACTTTCTTGTAGACAAAACATATTCTTCTTGCAATTTCGCCAGGCCAAAGGCAGCCCCAAGATTCAAGGGATTGTACATCTTCACAGGAATTCTGATTTCATCCCTCAACCCACTAATGAAACAACTCATCTTGTGCCTCTCGGATAAACCTTTCAACCTATTTGACAAAGCTTCAAACTGAGCTGTATACAAACTGATAGATGTAGTCTGTTTTAACCTTGTTAAAGCTTCCATTGGATCATCAAAAGCTGATGGTCCGAATCTGGCTTGTAAGGACACTACTAACGACTCCCAAGAATTAAAGAGGCCCGAATCTAAGGCATTTTGATACCACACCAATGCCTCTCCTTCCATGTGGTGTGATGCCACCATTAACTTCTGATGGAAGGGAATTTGGAAACAATCAAAGTACTGATTGGCCTTAAAGATCCAACCAGCAGGGTCATTTCCACTAAAATGTGGAAATTCGAGTCTAACACTTCTCTGAAACACAGGTCTGTCACCATTATTCCTTGATTCACCAGACACATCCCTTTCTCTTAAAGAATTAACATTGAGAGATTCAACTAAAGAACTCAACATATTTGACATGTGATCTAACCTTTCAGTCATGCCAGAGATTGCTTGATGATGTTGATCCAATTGCTTCTGAACTACTTCTTGCTGTTTTAGAGATCCCTCTTGTTGAACTTTCAATGCTGCACGTGTGCCTTCTGCCGTTGATACTAACTGTAAGGATCGACTACCATTGATACCACTTGTAGCGTTCTTGATCTTGCAATCACCAAGAACTTACTGCACCCTTGGATGAAGAACTCTAAGACACAGAAACACAGATAACCAACTGCAGCAAACAAGAATCAAGAATTGATTGAATGCAAGATTCCCTTCGTGAATCTTGACAGGGAATTTTCGAGGAATTCCCAACCTCCAACTCGTATTGAACTCACAGATTCCAGATGATTTCTACACAAGCCATGCACTGCTTTTATACACGCAGCACATGAAGAATTCAAAACGCAAGACTACAAGTATTAAACGCACTTACCATTCCTGAATTGAAACGCACCGTATCACTAACACAGTTTAAAGACTAAACGACACAACCAACAAAACGCCACATATTACTAAAATACAACTACAAGTCGTGCAGCTCCCTTTTGACAGTTAAATCTGTTACAGCCTCTTCACTCCTTCTGCTGCTGATCTGCACACAGTCCCCTTCTCTCTTCACAATCTTGCCCCCCAAGCACCCGTGACACCAGCGTTGGAGAAGGCCACGTCACTAGAGGCACCGCGGGACACCAAAGAAACCATCGTCGGAACCTTCTGAGCTGGTTCCCAGCTGCAGTTCAGTGCCGTCTACTGTTCCGTTGCCGGAAAAAATCTGTTCTGCCAAAAAACGTTGATCGGTGATAAATCATAAATGGTGGTGCGGATTCAGTGGATTGCCTCTGAAACCTACATCCAATTTCTGATGGGAGGAGTCGAGCCATATGTTAACAAATTGCAAGCTTGCAGTTGCTACAAAGAAGCTTTGATACTGGTTTGATGCGACCAACAGAGATTTTAGGATTAGTAGAAAAAGAACCAATCACAATCATAAAATTACCCAAATTAGATTGTCCTTGAAGCCTACATCAACTGTTAGAGTACGATATGAAAGAAATTCAATGTTGCTTTTGGATTAGAAATGAGATCGAGCAACATCCAAACCCAGAATCTCATTACACCTAAATCCATGCCCTATTATAAAAGATAATCTTTCTCAAAGAGAAACTTATTTATATGCTGTAATTTCCAATTCCATGTTGGATAAGCTACACCAAATTATTTAATTCTCTTACTCTAGTTCTCATATGCAAGGAAAGTCAATTTGGAGATGAATTTAATAGGAGTTTGAGTCAAGCTTCAACAGCTTGGATTCCGCCAAGCGGAACACCATAGAATCTCCAAGGGCGTCTCCTCCATAGTTGAACTTGAGCAGAGGAATTGATTTAGTCGACATATCTGCCGAATACCCTATGTTGGCAAAGTAGTTGATCGATATTGATAATCAATCAGAATTTTCTTGGAAAACATAATCGAATTGGATATTATTATTATTTTAGTTATGGGATGTAGCTAACCTGTGGGCTATTTCAACTTATTTTTTTGAATGAAAAGACAATTATCCTTGTACACACGATTGGAAGTAACATATGTTGGATTTCAAATGCGCATCCTAAATACAAAGCTGTTAGTCATTTCGCCTTGTTTAATAAACTGATTGATAGACACATTTGATATAAGGCTTCTTTTAACAACGTTGTGTTGGGATAGAAAGAATTTTTTTCTCATCAAATCCTTCCGTTTCGATAATTTTTTCTCTCAAACCTTAGCTTCAGCTTGTACAAACGATTCTTTTAAATGAGTGTAGTCATGTCTTCCAAACAAGGTGAAAGTTGCATATAAATATGTGGGCTTCATTTGTTCAAGCTTTCAGACATTCTATTATATAATGGCTTAATCAATCTTGATGAATCTGCAACAAATACACGCTATTTCACTTTATCTTCTCCTATTTGCATTTTCCAAGTGGATTAATTTATTCGGATGAGCTTTTTGACCTCCAAGAAGTTTGTTTGGCACTCTATTTTGATTGAATTCTTGTTTCATAATTACAGGTGGAAAACATTCCGCAATCCTTTGAATCAGTTGGCCAGTATTTTGGGTCATATGTTTACCCCTTACTGGAAGAAACTCGTGCACAACTGCATTCGAGTATGGAGATTATTTCAAGAGCCCCTTTTGCTGAAGTAATTGAATTTCATGAATCTAAGGCATATGGTGGAACAAAATCATATGACGTTGAGGTTGATCAGTGGAGAAACAGATTCACTACTCCTGGCGAGGAGCCTTACAAGACATTGCCTGGAGATGTATTTGTTTTAGCAGATGCCAAACCCGAGGATGTTTCTGATTTACAAAGAATAGGAAGGCAATGGGATTTTGTAGCTGTCACTAAAATTCCAGAGGCTGTGAATAAGGATGATGATGGGAATGAGGATGATGATGTGAATGAGGATGATGAGGATGATGAGGATGATGATGTGAATGAGGATGATAGCGCATCAACCAGATTTGAAGTCAAAGCATTGCAAGACATTGAAGTTGACGTTGGGAACCATAAGTCTTGGTTTGTGATTTTCTTGATAAATACAATCCCTAACAAGAGAATATGGAACGCATTGCGCATGCGGAGAAATCTACGGATTATCAAGAAAGTTTTGTGCACTAATTCTTTGGTAAGTAATTTCGGGATGAACTTTTTAGTTATAATAATTCTGAGTTAGGCATACATCCTGACGTAACATGGAAATCTCCAATTATTATGAAGTGGACATTCAGTGAAAGTGGATGTAATAAATGTACAGCATGGATCAGCACTGTTTTTATAATCTGAGACAAAATGTTTTACTTTTGAAGTATTATAAAGAAGAAAAACTTAAGTTGATCACAAAGCTATGGGATTCTGTATACGTACCACAACTTTTTACGATTGCTGTCCCCTAAAGCTGTTGGGAAGGTATGGTTTGAGTTTTTAGTGGAGTTTTCATACGATATTAAATGTGGAGTTTTCCTGAAAGTTAAACTGAAAGAAAATGGTGCGTTTAATATGTTAATCATTATTTGTGATGCCTCACTTACTGAGAAATCTAGTATTTCCTTGTTTTTCCTATTCATCAGCTATTGAAAAAGTTATTCTTTTGGTTTTCTGAATTTATTTGTCTTACTGAGAATTGCTATTGATTCTTGGTTCGATTTTTTTCCCTCTCTGATGTTGCAAAACAGATTAAGGAAGATTGTGATCTCTGCTCTGCAGAGATTGATGGCAGCTGGCATGAGAAATTTGGGACCAGTATAAATTCTAAACTGAATGAACCCCAAACCCAGACATTTCTGGCATGTCTTCGTAAGATGTATTGCCGCCACAACACGGAAGTGGAACTTATATGGGGCCCGCCCGGTACTGGGAAAACAAAAATCATTAGTACTCTGCTCTTATCTTCTTTTAGAATGGGATATAGAACTCTTATCTGTGCCCCAACAAATGTTGCACTTAGTGGAGTGGCCTCCTGCGTGATAGAGTTGGTGAAAGAATTGCTTGAAACTGATGGTTCGTTTTGCTCATTGGGAGATATTCTTTTGTTTGGGAATAAGGAGCGACTCAAACTTGGTTCACACATCAAAGAGATATTTTTAGATTGTCGGGTCCGAAGGCTTAAAAAGTGCTTGGGACATCGGACTGGTTGGAGGCGTCGTTTTGATTCAATGATTTATCTTCTTGAGGATTGTGTTTCTCAGTATCACATGCACTTGGAAAAGAGCAAAGAAAAAGAGATCAAAGAGGAAAGCAGGGAGGAAACTGATACTAGCAAAAAACCATACGAGTCATTTCTTGATTTTGTGAGAAAAAGATTCGTTTCTATTTCATCATCCCTCAAAAAGTGTTTTCAAGTCTTCTGTACACATTTACCCAAAAGTTACACTCAAAGCAATTTCCAAAACATGAGTTCTCTAATTGGCCTACTTGAGTCTTTTGAAGCCTTATTGTTTCAAGGTAGTGTGGAGTCTGAAGTTTTGGAGGAGCTTTTTTCTCGTTTAGATCAAGTAGTTGGAGATACTTCACAGCTACGTATGGATATTCCCTTCCAGTTGCAAGCAAGGAGAAGAGAATGCCTTTCAGTTCTAAAAACTCTTCAGGGTTCATTTAATGAACTTGAGCTTCCAATGGGTATGGACAAAGAATCAATAATGAATTTTTGTCTTCAAGCGGCTTCCTTACTTTTATGCACTGCTTCAAGTTCTTACAAACTGCGTTCGGTGGCAATGAGACCACTGAGCATTCTGGTTATTGATGAAGCTGCACAATTAAAGGAGTGTGAGTCAGCCATACCCCTTCAACTTTCAGGTTTAAGACATGCTATTCTGGTTGGGGATGAGCAACAATTACCAGCAATGGTTAAAAGCAATGTGTGTAAATCCTATTTGGTTGTCTAACTTACTGCTCTCTTTGTTGGAATTTGAATTTCCTTTTTTCTCTTTTTTGTGTCTCTTGCTTAATATCATTTTAAAATCTACTTATAGATTTCTAGTGAAGCTGGTTTTGGGAGGAGTCTATTTGAGAGAATGAGCTCACTGGGTCACTCGAAGCATCTTCTTAATATACAGTATCGAATGCATCCGTCTATAAGTTCTTTCCCAAATATGAATTTTTATTGCAACCAGATCTTAGATTCTCCGAATGTTAAAAGAAAAGGCTATGAAAAGCACTACCTTCCAAGGCCAATGTTTGGTACATATTCTTTTATAAATATAGTAGATGGAAAAGAAGAACAAGGTGATGTTGGGTATGGTTGGAGAAACCTGGTCGAAGTTGCTGTTGTCATGAACATATTGCGCAATTTATACGAAGGTAACTACATTTGAATTCTAGTCTTCTTTTGACCATATCTAGTCTAATCAGTTTCTATTCAGCTTTTGGGGTTATTTCGCATTTGGCTTTAGCTTTTATAGAGAAAGATGTCTAATCCTATAGCAAGGTTATATTTGTAGATGCAGCACATTCAAGTCATTAATTTGATTTCAGTATAAGTTGATTTGTTTGATCTCTAATTCCTTAGATAAAATAAAAAGGTGGAAGTTGATGAGGTTTGTCAAAGTGACTGAATGATTTAGCCTTTATTGTGCTGTAATGAATGGGAAACTTCTACATGCTGAAGTAGGAAAGTTTTTAGAGATTATCTTACGAGTCATGAAAATTTGTCGAAGTCCAAAAGCAGAAAACATAAATTTGATAATTTATTAAAAATATTGTAAAATGCATGTTTTGTAATTAAGAATTGTCACATTGTATCTTTATCCTTCCATGTGGTCTTACTTTCTAGAACTCTTGATAATGGAACTTCTTTCCTAAGATAAACCAGTACTTAAACGTCCTAGTTTCAATCTATAATTAACTTCTTTTTTGATATTTTTTTTCTTTGTTTTTGGATTTTTGCTTTGAGAAAAGCTTGGCTTGGTTCAATACATGAGAAGCTCAGTATTGGTGTAATATCTCCTTATGCTGCTCAAGTAGCTGCAATTCAGGACAAACTTGGAAGGAAGTATTTTTATACTGATGGGTTCGTAGTGAAGGTGAAATCAGTGGATGGGTTCCAGGGTGGGGAGGAGGACATAATAATAATATCAACTGTGAGATCTAATAGGAATGGAAAAATTGGGTTTTTATCAAATCATCAGAGAACGAATGTTGCTCTTACCAGGGCGAGGTAAGATATTGTAGACTCTTTTGGAAAGTTTACTTTTATTTCCATATTGACATGAATGGTAAAAATATCAGTTTCATCGTAATGCCTTTCAGGCACTGTCTATGGATCTTGGGAAATGAAGGTACACTTGGTAATAGTGACTCTATCTGGAAAGACTTAGTCCTTGATGCTAAAAAACGTCAGTGTTTTTTTAATGCTGATGAAGACAAGGATTTACACAAAGCAGTTTTAGATGTGAAGAGAGAGTTTGAACAATTTGATGAATTGCTTAATGGAGATAGCATACTTTTCAGAAGTGCTAGGTGGAAGGTATTTGACATTCAATAGTTATGCTTTCATTACAAACTATACTCCTTTTTTTAATTCTCACTGGTGGCAGTGTTAACACTCTTTCTTGATTGCGTTATGTAGCTTTTCTTATTAAATTTTCTGTATTCTTTCTTTTCCCTTTTCCAACAGGTTCTTTTCAGTGATAATTTTCTGAAATCATTTAAAAAATTGAAGTCTGTAACGAGAAAACACTTGGTTATAGAACGTCTACTTAAACTTACCCAGGGCTGGAGACCCAAGAAGAGAAGTTCAGATCCAGTTTGTGGAAGTTCTTCACAGATCATAAAGCAATTTAAGGTTGAAGATCTTTATATTGTTTGTGCAAATGACATAAAAAAGGAATGGAGTGATGAAGTAAAGGAACTGAAGTACGTTCAAGTTTTGAAGGTCTGGGATATATTACCTGCAGAGGAAATTCCAAAATTAATCAAAAGGCTTGATAGCATGTTTGGCAAATATACAGATGACTTTCTTAATTTCTGCAAAGAGAAATATCTTGAGGGGTATGTATGCACTTTTGCATTTTAGAAAATCTTTAAAGATATTGCTAAATTTGCAAGCATAACTTTGTTATATATTGACTTTTGAAGCAGTTTAACTTTTTTTGGTTATTTTTGCTTAGGGATTTGGAAGTTCCGAAGAGTTGGTCAAGCTCTTTTGATATTGTACGGATTGGGAATGTTGCTAATAGTGAAAATGAGAGTGATTTAGTGGGTTGCACTTCTGATGGTGGAAGTTATGTTGAGAATGCAAAGGTTAGTGAGAGTCTGATGCTGATGAAATTCTACTCTTTCACATTTGGTGTAGTGGGTCAGCTGCTTTCAAACAAGGATAGTGGTGAATTGGATCTTCTATTTGAAGTAACTGACCAAGAGCAGGAGATAATCGCTTTTCCTAGAAGTGCTTTTATACTAGGACGGTCAGGTACTGGGAAAACCACTGTTTTGACTAGAAAGTTGTTAGAGAAAGAAAAGGTGCTTCAACTAGCAACAGAATTATTTAATGGTGTGAAGAGCGATAACCTTGTGCATAGCCCAGAGAATGAGGTTGAGGAGACCTTGACAGAAACAAAGAAAACTATATTGCACCAGCTTTTTGTGACAGTGAGCCATAAATTGTGTTATGCTGTCAAGCTACAGGTCACACAACACGTTGCTCAGTTGAAAAGGTGCATAATTTATTTCATAGCACTCTCACGTGAATTCATTAGCCACTAGTTTCATTGAGTTTGGGGAAGTTTAGTTTTTTTGAATATCTTGGCTTGATTTTTATTAGAAACTATGAAACTAAGTTTTCACTTAATTTGATGGGGTTTTGAGAGATTTCAAAAGGAACTTATGTTTGGATGCATATAAATTTCAGTAAACCACGGATCCCTTCCAGTTTGTTTTTTGGCTGGCCAATTTATATTAAAACGTGGTTCATAAGTTAGATTCAAGCTAAGCTTTCGTACCAAATTTCATGTACTTGTTAAGTTGTTTACTCCTTGATTTACTACAACTTTGTATAATGGTTGTAATTTACTGATAAAAAATATTATATATATTGGATGTAACTATACAACATCTCCTTTTTTTTTTTTTTTTTTTTAAATCTATGTTGTAGTGTTTCTTTTTTCTTTTTTTTTTTAAATCTATGTTGTAGTGTTTCTCCATATAATTTTTAGCTTTAGAATCTGTGGGAATTGAGGATTAGGCTTAGGTTAGCACACAAGTTTCGAAAGTCTTTTAATTTATTTTGTTAGTACAAGTCAAGGGGGGATATGTTATCTTGTCTAACATCTTGGGGACAAATAGACTTTGCAGCCTCGAACAATCGTGGGTTTTGCATTTTGCACCGCAAACTATGAAAACCAACTCATTACACCCTCAAGCTACCACATATTGGCACTTCACACTTTTTTAATTGATAGATAAAAGGGAAGTAATCGGTGTAGTGGCACAATCTTGATAATTAGATCTTAAGAAATAGTGAGAAGTATTAAAACATCATGTGAATAAGCACTACTTGTTTTTGGCAAGAAAGTTGTTCGAGGATTTCACTACGAGCCTTTTATGACCTTTTTTTTGTAGCTCTGTCTATGATGGTGATTGCTCTAAAGGTACCAGTTCAAGGGATATTGATGATTTTGATGATGCAGTTCAATTCGAGGACATCCCAGATTCTTTTGTTGGTGTTCCTACCATGTCCTATCCTCTTGTGATAACATTTCATAAATTTCTGATGATGCTTGATGGAACTATGGGCAACTCCTACTTTGAAAGATTCCATGAAGTGAGAAAACTTGATCCTGGTCGAGTTGGTGGAAGATCAATTGCTTTGGAAACCTTTATAAAGTTGAAGGAAGTTAATTATGAGAGGTTTAGTTTATCATACTGGCCCCATTTTAGTGCCAGCCTAATTACAATGCTTGACTCTTCCAAAGTTTTCACAGAGATTATTTCTCATATAAAAGGTGGTCCACAAACTATAGAGGAAGGTGATGGTAAGCTCAGTCGTGACGACTATCTTTCACTATCAAATAGATGTGCTTCCAGTTTAAGTAGACAGGAGAGAGAAATAATATATGAGCTCTTTCAAAATTATGAAAAGATGAAGATGAAAAGGGGTGAGTTTGATCTGGCTGATCTTGTGATAGATCTACATCGTCGCTTGAGAATTGGAAGCTACACTGGTGATAAAATTGATTTTGTATACGTAGATGAGGTACAGGATCTTACATTGAGCCAAATTGCATTATTCAAATATATCTGCAAAAATGTTGAAGAAGGTTTTGTTTTCTCTGGTGATACGGCACAAACTATTGCAAGGGGAATTGATTTTAGGTTCCAGGATATACGATCTCTATTCTACAAGAAGTTTCTTATGGAATCAAAAAGCCACGGACATAATAAAAGAGAAGAAAAAGGAATAATGTCAAAAAATTTCCATCTGAGCCAAAACTTTCGTACTCATGATGGGGTTCTCAAACTAGCACACAGTGTTATTGAACTTCTATATCATTTCTTTCCTCAATCGATTGATGTTTTGGAGCCTGAGAATAGTCTTGTGTATGGAGAAGCTCCGATTTTACTTGAATCAGGGAGCAATGAAAATGCAATCATCACTATTTTTGGAAAAAGTGGAGCCCGTATTATTGGCTTTGGTGCAGAGCAAGTAATATTGGTACGGGATGATTCTGTGCGGAAGGAAGTTGCCAAATATGTTGGGAAGCAAGCTCTTGTTCTAACTATTGTGGAGTGTAAGGGCCTTGAGTTTCAGGTGGTTATTGTGCATGTTTATTTATTTGATTTATTGGTTTACATTGAGTTGATTAGCCTAGTTTATTGTTGAATTCTCAATGAATAAAGCCATTGCTTTGAAATAACCTTTTTAATATGTTCAAGTTCATCATCATGCCATGTCAATAGGATTGTTCCTAGATCGCATCTTTTGTTAGGAAGTGGTGTAAAAATGAGTTTTACACCCTCCAATTATAAGATGCCTCAATAGATCAGAAAGCACAAGTTTTTAAAAAGGATGCATCACACATGATTATAAAGTAAAACACTAAAATATAAAGCATGAGCCCTAAAATCTCAAACCCTAATGAATTTTAAGACCAGCCCCGGTCATACTGGGGGTAGCAGCCGCCACCCCAAGAGACAGACAAAGTAATCACCATCAATCTGACTATAGCTCAAGTGTGGCGGCCACCCCCAGTTGGATGTGTGTGTGTGTGTGTGTTTTTTTTTTTTCAATATTTCTTAATTGTTTTAATTTTTAATATGTGCAATCTAGTGTGAATGTGTGTTTTTTATCATTTAGTAGAAAGTTGACATGTCGGTTTTTCATTTGAGGATGTAAAATAGGGATTTACACCACATCCTAATTGAAGTTAAATTGTTGTTCCCACGATGATGTTATCATATTGCCTGATGTTAGTACCAAACTGCCAAGTACATATACATCTTTTTCTTGCAAAACTCAAAGCTTCGAGCTTTATGTCTGATAGGATTTTTATCGTAGGTCTTGTACAGAGACAGAGACCTCATTTGGATGTTAAGATGAGATGCGATGAGATGAAAAATTTGTGAATAGTAGTGAAATAGTTTGAATTAAGATGCTTGATGAGAATTTGGAAAAGGAGAGAGAAAAAATTGAATACAAATATTGTTAGAATATAATTTTTTTAATATTATTTTTGTTTTGGGATTTGAAAAATATGAATTCGTTTTTATGTTTTGTTTGGAAGTTTGGTAAAGTTGTAATAATTAGGTAATGATTAGATGAAAATGTTAAAAATTTGAAATTGAAAAATATTTATACTTTAGTGGTATTTTGATGAGATGAGATGAGATGGGTCCATCTCAACATCTAAATAGGGAAAATCTTAAAATGCATATTTCTTTGCATTATGTCTACATAATAAAAGTTGTTGCATCACATGATTAAGCTATGGTCAATTTTCTTAAACAGTAATTTATTGAGCCATATTTTCTTGGTTTCGGGAGATTCTAATGTTGTCCTTGCGCAGGATGTATTGTTGTACAACTTTTTTGGCTCATCACCTTTGAAAAATAAATGGAGGGTAATATATGGATATATGAAGGAATACAATTTACTCGACTCAACTTCACCAAGCTCCTTTTCCACTAAACACAATGTCATGTGCTCAGAACTAAAGCAACTTTATGTAGCTGTCACACGAACAAGGCAGAGATTGTGGATTTGTGAGAATACAGAGGAGTTCTGCAAACCTATGTTTGACTATTGGAAGAAAAAGCGTCTTGTCCAAGTTAGACAATTGGACTACTTACTCGCTCAGGCAATGCAAGTTGCTAGCACTTCAGAGGAGTGGAGGTCAACGGGCATGAAGGTTGTCACTCCACTCTTTATGAATATATTTTGCTCCTATTGTGACTCAAAAACTTGAGGTTATTTCATAGGAAAAATCATGGTGAAAGAACTATGAGACTTCTTATTTTTATAGTTTCATAGACAAAATTTTTCCCAAACTAACTCTATTACTCTTACTAGTACTTTATATTATGTCATTGTTTTTTGCCCTCTATTATTAAAAGTTCTTCTACTCCGATTGAGACTGCAAAACCTTAGGTTATTGCATGGAGAATATCATGGTGAAGGAATGATCAAAATATTCGTTTGTGGTGGTATAATAGGCTTCAATTTTTACCCAAATTAATAGCTCGGCAATGATGAAGCTGATATAGTCATTGTTATTGAATTCTGCTATGGAAATTATTACTTTTATCTTGCAATTGTAGTACTTGTGAATGAGGATATGATGGATCTGTTGACACCTTTTTTTTTTGTTTTCTTTTTTGCAAACACAATTACCCCTCTATGGATATCTAATTCTNGTAGTGGGTCAGTTGCTTTCAAACAAGGATAGTGGTGAATTGGATTTTCTATTTGAAGTAACTGACCAAGAGCAGGAGATAATCGTTTTTCCTAGAAGTGCTTTTATACTCGCACGGTCAGGTACTGAGAAAACCACTGTTTTGACTAGAAAGTTGTTAGAGAAAGAAAAGGTCCTCCAGATGGCAACAAAGTTATTTTATGGTGTGAATAGCAATAACCTTGTGCATAGCCCAGAGAATGAGGTTGAGGAGACCTTGGCGGAAACAAAGAGAGTTATATTGCACCAGCTTTTTGTGACAGTGAGCCATAAACTGTGTTATGCTGTCAAACTACAGGTCACACAGCATGTTGCTCAGTTGAAAAGGTGCATAGTTTATTTGATAGTACTCTCACGTGAATTTTTGAGCCTCTAGTTCCATTGAGTTTGGGGAAGTTTAGTTTTTTCGAATCTCTTGGCTTGATTTTTATTAGAAACTATGAAACTCAGTTTTCACTGTAAACCATGGACCCCTTCCAGTTTGTTTTTTGGCAGGCCAATTTATATTAAAACGTGGTTCATAAGTTAATTCAAGCTAAACTTTCGTACCAAATTTCATGCACTTCTTAAGTTGTTTACTTCTTGATTTAGTATAACTTTGTATACTGATAAAAAAATTATATATAATGGATGTAACTATACAATATCTTATTATTCCTTTTTTTTATATATATGTTGTAGTGTTTCTCCTTATAATTTTTAGCTTTCAAATCTGTGGGAATTGGGGATTAGGCTTAGGTTAGCACAAAAGTTTCGAAAGTCTTTTATTTTGTTAGTGCAAATCAAGGGGGATATATTATCTCTTTTAACATCTTGGGGACAAATAGACTTTGCACCTTCGAACTATCATGGTCTTGCATTTTGCACCCCAAACTATATAAACCAACTCATTACACCCTTAAGCTACCAAAGGTAAGTAATCGGAGAAGTGGCACAATCTTGATAATTAGATCTTAATAAATATTGAGAAGTATTAAAGTTTTGTCGTTTGAGTGTGCAATATGTCAGTGTTGGTAATATGGGGAACAAAGTGTAAAACTCTTGCTGGTTTGAGCATGCAAAGTGTATTGATCCCAATATTTAGTTTCTGGTTAAAAAATTCATCTTGTCTTACAACAAAACATCATGTGAATAAGCACTACTTGTTTTTGGCAAGAAAGTTGTTCGAGGATTTCACTACGAGCCTTTTATGACCTTTTTTTTGTAGCTCTGTCTATGATGGTGATTGCTCTAAAGGTACCAATTCAAGGGATATTGATGATTTTGATGATGCAGTTCAATTCGAGGACATCCCAGATTCTTTTGTTGGTGTTCCTACCATGTCCTATCCTCTTGTGATAACATTTCATAAATTTCTGATGATGCTTGATGGAACTATGGGCAACTCCTACTTTGAAAGATTCCATGAAGTGAGAAAACTTGATCCTAGTCGAGTTGGTGGAAGATCAATTGCTTTGGAGACCTTTATAAAGTTGAAGGAAGTTAATTATGAGAGGTTTAGTTTATCATACTGGCCCCATTTTAGTGCCAGCCTAATTACAATGCTTGGCTCTTCCAAAGTTTTCACAGAGATTATTTCTCATATAAAAGGTGGTCCACAAACTATAGAGGAAGGTGATGGTAAGCTCAGTCGTGACGACTATCTTTCACTATCAAATAGATGTGCTTCCAGTTTAAGTAGACAGGAGAGAGAAATAATATATGAGCTCTTTCAAAATTATGAAAAGATGAAGATGAAAAGGGGTGAGTTTGATCTGGCTGATCTTGTGATAGATCTACATCGTCGCTTGAGAATTGGAAGCTACACTGGTGATAAAATTGATTTTGTATACGTAGATGAGGTACAGGATCTTACATTGAGCCAAATTGCGTTATTCAAATATATCTGTAAAAATGTTGAAGAAGGTTTTGTTTTCTCTGGTGATACGGCACAAGCTATTGCAAGGGGAATTGATTTTAGGTTCAAGGATATACGATCTCTATTCTACAAGAAGTTTCTTATGGAATCAAAAAGCCATGGACATAATAAAAGAGAAGAAAAAGGAATAATGTCAAAAATTTTCCGTCTGAGCCAGAACTTCCGTACTCATGATGGGGTTCTCAAACTAGCACACAGTGTTATTGAACTTCTATATCATTTCTTTCCTCAATCGATTGATGTTTTGGAGCCTGAGAATAGACTTGTGTATGGAGAAGCTCCGATTTTACTTGAATTAGGGAGCAATGAAAATGCAATCATCACTATTTTTGGAAAAAGTGGAGCACGTATTGTTGGCTTTGGTGCAGAGCAGGTAATATTGGTACGGGATGATTCTGTGCGGAAGGAAGTTGCCAAATATGTTGGAAAGCAAGCTCTCGTTCTAACTATTGTGGAGTGTAAGGGCCTTGAGTTTCAGGTGGTTATTGTGCATGTTTATTTATTTGATTTATTGGTTTACATTGAGTTGATTAGCCTAGTTTATTGTTGAATTCTCAATGAATAAATCCATTGCTTTGAAATAACCTTTTTAATATTGGAAGAAAAAGTGTCTTGTCCAAGTCAGACAACTGGACTACTTACTCGCTCAGGCAATGCAAGTTGCTAGCACTTCAGAGGAGTGGAGGTCAAGGGGCATGAAGGTTGTCACTCCACTCTTTATGAATATATTTTGCTCCTATTGTGACTCAAAAACTTGAGGTTATTTCATAGGAAAAATCATGGTGAAGGAACTATGAGACTTCTTATTTTTATAGTTTCATAGACAAATTTTTTCCCAAACTAACTCTATTACTCCTACTAGTACTTTATATTATGTCATTGTTTTTTAACCTCTATTATTAAAAGTTCTTCTACTCCGATTGAGACGGCAAAACCTTAGGTTATTGCATGGAGAATATCATGGTGAAGGAATGATCAGAATATTCGTTTGTGGTGGTATAATAGGCTTCAATTTTTACCCAAATTAATAGCTCGGCAATAATGAAGCTGATACAGTCATTGTTATTGAATTCTGCTATGGAAATTATTACTTTTATCTTGCAATTGTAGTACTTGTGAATGAGGATATGATGGATCTGTTGACACCTTTTTTTTTTGTTTTCTTTTTTGCAAACACAATTACCCCTCTATGGATATCTAATTCTTATATCTGTACAGTTATATCATGATTGTAACTATGAAATAGCAACAATGTGCTTTGAAAGAGCTGGAGATACTTATTGGGAAAGAAGATCAAAGGCTGCTGGCCTTAGAGCTACGGCTGACCGAATGCGACATTTGAATCCTAAAGCAGCAAATGGTATACTTAGGGAAGCTGCTAATATATTTGAAGTAATAGGCAAGGTTGATTCTGCTGCCCGTTGTTTTTGTGAGTTGGGAGACTATGAAAGAGCAGGTATGCATTAGATTCTAGGAAAGTCATCAAATATAACCTACCATGTGCTTGTGGTGTTTGGGTTCTAGTTTTGATGTTAAATTTTTTTTGCAATGTATAATATATCTTAAAACCTCAATTTGTCTTACAGTTGAATTTGAACCTTTTCTGGTATTGGAAGCTTTTGAAATTATAGAAATAATTCTGAGCAAAGTCATTGTCTAGTGGAATGGTAGAGTCTCAAACTGTCAAGTGCCAGGGCACATTTGAGTTTGGAGAGGGGCTAGCCCTTTGTGGAAAAAACACTGAAAGTAGAACCATATCCGAACTACTCTAAGGACCACCCCACTTCGGTGGAATCAATATTGGGTAGTGACCATTTTAAAAATTTTGAGGGATGAGAATATAAGAGGTAGAATGTGTTCCACAAGTATTCCTTTTTATTGTTTACTTTGTCATCTTTTTCATTATGTGTTCTTCATGGAATTATTGATATAAGTACTTGTATCACAAACACTGTCATGCGACCTTTTATTTAATCTCTAAATTTTTGGCCATAAATTTTTATACATGAAGAAAGCTGAAACATTAACTTAACCACCAAAAAATAACTTGAGAGCGGTTTGGTTTTAATGAGAGTTTTTGTTTTTGACTTGGCAAAAATCTAACTATTGCAGGCAGGTTGTATTTAGAAAAATGTGGGGAGTCAAAGCTGGAAAAGGCTGGGGAATGCTTTTTTCTTGCAGGATGTTATGAACTTGCAGCTGATGTTTATGCTAAAGGTTATTTTTTCCAAGAATGTTTAAAAGTTTGCTCCAAGGGAAAATTATTTGACAAGGGTTTGGAGTACATTCAATATTGGAAACAAGATGCAACTATGGACTTTGGCGTGGTTAGAGGAGGAAAAGTAATAGAAAAACTTGAACAAGAGTTTCTAGAGAGTTGTGCTCATCATTATTATAAGCGTAAAGATCGCATATCCATGATGAGGTTTGTTAAAGGTTTTCATTCCATAGAATTGATGCGCGAGTTTTTGAAGCGTCTGGGCTGCTTTGATGAGCTTTTGTTGTTGGAAGAAGAATTGGGCAACTTCTTGGAGGCTGCAAACATTGCGAAGCTAAGAGGGAAGATACTAAAGGCTTCTGATCTCCTTGGGAAGGCCGGTAATTTCAAAGAAGCATCCATGCTAATTATCCTCTTTGTGTTGTCCAGCTCATTATGGACAGTTGGAAGTAAAGGCTGGCCTTTAAAGCAGTTTACAGAGAAGCAAGAGCTTTTGGCAAAAGCAAAGTCATTTGCTAAGAACGAGTCCAAAAACTTCTATGCTTGTGTTTGTATAGAGGCTGATGTTTTATCAAACGAGAAGACTAGTGTGTCCGTCATGAAAAATTCTTTGAATTCTTCTCAGATACATAAGAGTGCTCGTGGTGAAATAATATCTGCCCGAAAAATTATAGATGCTCATCTTCATACAAACTTGTCAAAGTATATGTGGAAGGATTATTTTGTTTTTGATCGAATAAAGCATTCAGATCAGATGATCTCTGGAAACCAGATTTCTGTAGAAACACTTGTTTACTCTTGGAAGTTTTGGAAAAATCGTGTTGTGAACATTTTCAAGTATCTCAGAAGTATTGAAACCCAAGATTTTAATGAATATAAACAATATGGAGATTTCTGTTTGAATTATATGGGAGTGTGGAGACAGTTCCGTGAACTTAACGCAATATATCTTTTGCTCAACCCTGGTGCTGATTGGATGAGAGATTTGGATAATCGATTCCTTCATCAGAATGGAAAGTTGGTTTCTATTGATGTTCGCCATTTAGCTTTGATTGCTGGAAGCTACTGGTCTTCAGAAATACTTTATGTTGGCCTACAGGTTTTGAAGCATCTTGAAGCTCTATATAATCTCTCATTACAGAATAATCTCTCCATGTTCTGCCAAAGTAGATCACTTACTCATATATATGAAGTTGCAAAGTCTCTTTTGGACATTGGGTACCAAGATGATAAGGCATTAAAGAGATTTGTCAAATTTTCTACTGAATCCTTCTTTGGTTATGTATTTCCTCTAGATTGGCGAAAATCATTGGCAGATAACATGTTTTCTTTGAGAAGGAGTGAAGTTTCTAAGAATTTACTACAGCAAGCGATATTGGAAAACATCAGCTCGAGAGGTAGGTTAACTTATGGGAAAATTGGAAGAGTTGTGATGATAATTCTTGGATTGGGTAAGCTAAACAATGATTTGTATGAGAAGATTTTAAAATTGTTTGGTGGTATAAATGGGAACCAACAGTGGAAAAAATTCATTCAGAATCTTTGTGGGAATGTTGATATTGCATTTCCACACGCTATTGTGCCTGACAATCTCAGTAAATCTCCAAGAGAGTGGTCCCTTCTATTCAGGCTCTATGAAGCTTTAGAGGATACCTTTAATGCCAACTGGATGAAAGAAAATGACTACATATCTCCTGGTTGTTTCTTGTATCTTGTTGAGCGCCTATTGATCTTGGCATCCTCCTTCCATGGTTACTTCATCACTTCGATGTCTTCTTTTGTTGAATGGTTTATCTATCAAGAGGTAGATAACATCCCAAATTCCACTTTCATTTCTGGAGTGCAACCTTTCCTAGGAAGAATCTATGAGTCAATTATCAATTTTGTTGAGCAGCTTCTTTGTAATAAGAATGATACACTTGAATGGGTCAGAAGGTCTAATATTATATATGCAAAGGATTACTATTCGCTGCTGGTGTTGAGATTGGTTGCAATAATATGTTTGGTTTATTTGAACTCAGGGAGTTTTTTGGATTCACTTTCTGAATTGCTTGGTAGGAGCTATATCACTGAGCAACTTCCATTTGAATTTTATGATATCCTTAAGAGAAGACAGAAAGATTTACATATGAATGTAAATGTGCTTTTTGAAGCATTTAAGAAGCTCCACAATCCTCTTGTAATTGTGAGTTTGGGAAAGAATTGTTCACAATTTTTATGTCCAGATGCCATTTTTGTTGATATGACGGCAAAGCAATCTTGCGAGGACATGTTGAGAGTTATGCGTCTTCAGACAGTCGAAGCCTCTCGAGGTCAAATTGGAGCTATTGNAACAAGGATAACAACAAGTCTAAGAAGAAGAACAGGGGTAAAGGAAGCCAGAAGAAATAAATAGTTGTTCATGAGTTGGGAAGGTGTGATGACACTATGCTTTTAGAAATATTAATTCTAATGTGCTATACATCATTGAAAGAGACACCTAATACATATCTCAATGTAAAGTAAGACTCAGGGTTGGAATTAACTGCTTATTAGTTTTGCTGTTAACTAGATAGAACTCATTCTACTCAAATGTCCTCTACCTTCTAAGAGATGATTTGTGATGTGTTTGATGTTGTAGGTTAGATCACTAACAAGTAACATTTTCTCCTCCCAAGATATAAAGAAAAGGCAATCTAGCCACTCACAGTTTCTCCTCCAAGAGGAATACTTTAACTGACAACTATATGCTAAAATATTTGTGTTCAATATATATATGTATATATTTTGGTATGTCTTGTCTTTATACACACACAAACACACAAGTGTTTATAGTCCTGCTTTTTGGAGGGTATACCACCATTTTACGGCAAAAACCCAACATCTACAATTTGGGATGTCTTGTATTTTATTGTTGAACAAAAATACTCCCAACATGTTATTCCAAAAAAACAAAAACAAAACATTTATTAATAATGACTTTTTCAAAAATTGTGGAATATTGAATTTTTATTTTTGCCGAGTAAGAATTGTGGCTTGACATGTGAGAAGTAGTTAAAATTAATCAATAATATAAAGAAGACCCAAATAAATAACTTTGAACATCTATTATAGCACATCAACACTATTATAGAAAATCACCAAAAAGTTTAAAATTACATATTTTCAATTATTTTTCTTTAAAAAAGAAAAAAAAAGGCACGAGGATTTAACAATTATTCTACTCTTAGTATTTTTCTTTTCTCTATTTAACAAAATGATTAGACATTGTTTTTTGAGGTTCAAAGTGAGGACATCTACTTTGATATCATTTGAAATCACTACTTATCCTAGAAGCTTGAACTGATGAGAAAAGTTAGATTTAATTATTTGTATCACTTTTCACAAAATAATATTGGCTACATCCACTATATAAAACATAAAGTAAAGAAATAACCATTATTTCATCCGTAGAGAATACAACATAATTTTGGAGAACTTCATTCGCCATATTAGTAGGTGAATTTGGGGGCTTGGGCTGCATCACCCCTATTGAAAACCAGCAAGCATTTTGTCCAACCTTATACAAACCCAAAATTCAGCAAAACTAAACACAAAATAAAATAAAAATTGAGCCACATGTTTTTTATTGACTAGGATTGATGAAAATATTAATGGAGAACTAAGCAAGAGGTGTGTAAAAAACTTATAGAAGATGAAATTATATATATTTAATGTAATTAGTAGTTACTGATTCTCTTCTCTGTCGTCTAGCTTAGGAAAGGAAGATGTCCAGCCTTTTAGCGATGGCTTATTGCATTAGTAAGAGTGGATAAATTCCCCTAGTTAGAGTGTTGATTAGAGGTAGTAAATGATGGAGGATTTAGCTAATGTATGGGATCAATTATTGTTAACTTATGAGTAGACTTCATTGATTGAACTTGATTTGGGAAACTTGGAAGAGGTGACAAGAAAGGGAGATTGATGTTTGGTGGGTAAGCTATGCTCAAAATGTCCCATTGGAAAGGAGATCGTCCACTCAACAATGGCAAAAATTTAGAAAGTTGGGAAGTCTTTCTCATTCTAGAAAATATGCCCAAACCTGTTTGTCATTAATTTTTAAAGTAAAGTCAATAAGCATATACTGTTGGGAGGGAAGCTGTGGTTGTTCAATAATTATTTTTTCATTCTACAACCGTCTGATGGGTTTACTTAACGACATCCAATAAATTTCAATTTTGAAACATTTTGGATCCAAATGCACAATCTCCCATTGGCTTGCATGAATCTAGAAACAAGTAAATAAATTGGGGAGACAATTGGATTAGCATAAGAAGTGGATGTCAAGGAGGATGGGGTAATCATTTACATGTTAAGATTGAAATTAACTTGAGGAAATTCATAACACAAGGTAAAACTGTTAAATTGCAAAGATAGACAATTTGGGTACCTTTGAAATGTCAAA
The DNA here is from genome assembly GCA_011037825.1 of Carya cathayensis. Lineage (NCBI taxonomy): Eukaryota > Viridiplantae > Streptophyta > Magnoliopsida > Fagales > Juglandaceae > Carya > Carya cathayensis. Next base: position 371,942 of record QGSO01000477.1, read on the forward strand.
AACTTCTCTAAATGTGTTTCAAGTGTAGTTGGATAGTCTGTGGAAGGCAGGGGTGTAGCAGTATTGGAAATCAAAGGAAGTAGAACAATGTTTTTAAAAACCAATTCGGATCATGGCTCCGAGTATACTTCAGTTTACATAAGAGGAGCTTGTATCGGAAAGGGACTCAGAGCAAGAATCTTCAAGGGGAAACGAGCAGAATTCTCAATTAGAGAGGCTAGATAAGATGTATTTCTCATAAGATAGTGCAAATGAGCAAAACGAATTTAGGAAAGAGCATAGAAGGGGCGAGAATCAGGGGCATGTGGAGGCTGAGAAGGAAGAAATGATGGTTGAGGTGCAATTTGGGGTGATGGCTAATTTCGAAAGTGCATTATTTTCTCCCACTAGAATCACGAAGAAGATATTGGTGGAGGAGATAAGAATAGAATCTCAACTAAATGAAGTAGGAGATACAATGGTATCAAGTGGAGAGAGTCAACCCACAAAATATAGTAGTGGAGTAATGGGCCAAGACCTTGCGTGTGACAAAATTGGACCTAGGCCTAGTATTATTGAAAGGCCCTATCTCTTGTGAAATTTGAGTAAGATAGAAATCCCAATTCATGGTGGTAATGGGCATGTTGGTAACAATGATGAAAGAAAGGTTTTGGGAATAGAGAGCTGGAAAAGGGGAGCCAGAGAACGCTTCCCAAATGCTTAATTTTGTTTCTATTAAGTTTAAAAGAACTGATAGTGATTTTGAGTCCTCTCTGGAGGGATTTTTGAAAATGGGAAGGAGAAATGCTTTGCAGGGGTCTAGTAATGGTGGAGGTTGCTAGTCACCGCCAATTATCATGATCACCTTAAGCCAGAACTGTCAAGGGTTTGATTGGACAGTTCAAGACCTTTGCTTCTCGTGAAGGAAAAGTAGCTCAAGTTAGTTTTTCTCTTTGAGACAAAGCTAGTGTCTAAAAAGTTTGGAAGTTTAAGAAATAGGTTAGGTTTTGCTAGCTATTTTGTGGTTGAACTGAGGCATAGAAGAGGGGATTGGCAATGTTATGGAAGTTGAGATTTTGAATTTTTCTTATAGACACATCAATGCTTTGACCACTGATGATGACAATAACACTAAGTGGACTCTTAATGGTTTTTATGGACTTCCTGATGCCAATAAAAGAAAATAGACGTGGATATTGATATCCTTTCTAAAACCATTTGACAATTAATCTTGGTGTGTGGTAGGAGATTTCAATGAAATTCTTTCACAATATGAGAAAAGTGGGGGTAGACAAAGGATAGAGAGTTAGATGAATGATTTCAGAAAGGCTTTGCAGGAAAATAATTGGGTGGAGGGGTGACAAGTTTACGTAGAGCAATAAGCATGAAGATATGTTTATGAGTTGTAGACAAGAACAAGAACAAAAGTATCACAAAATTTAAAAGAGATATACCAATTAGACAAGATTATATATATATATATATATATTTAGGTCAAAGCCTTAGGGGGCCATGGCCCCCCTTGCCCCTCATTTGGCCTCGTCCCTATCAATACATAAATATAAACTACTTTGACCTATAATATTTATAGAATATTACCATAATTTTCATTGAATAATAAGTAATATGCTAACCTTATTAAGGCAGGTGAATAATGTACTAACATCCTCCCTCAAGTTTAAAATAATGGAGCCAATTGAAATTTGAAACAAGAATACCAAGCTAACTATGTGGATGAGGTCTAGTAAAAATGTTTGCGCTTAGTACTTATTTCATATTGCTTCAATCGAAAATAATCCGATCATGATGTTTTGATCTTGATGAACATATCAACTACAAGTTGCTGAAGGACCCATTCAAAGTGTAACAAGATCATTTAACTAGATAACCTTGTCTACAATTTGTAGCAATAATATTTCGTAGCAATAAATGAACACCCTTTTTTATTTGACCCTACGAAATTGGGAAACATAAAAAATAAATAAAATAAAACTTGGTTCATAATGCCAAATCCAATGAAGTAATTTTTTAGTTCACTTTAAGGGTGAGTAACCTCCAAAAGAATGTAGAGAGAAATTGAGATAACTGTATTGTATTCTGCACAAAGAGGAGACCCTCCTACACATGAAATTTATATGTTCTTCCCTTATAATAAACTCTGGTGAGAAGATAGAGAGAGCTACCAGTCTATGTATCTAATGAAAATAATATAAATACTTTTAATAAGCTTTACAAGCTCTTGTAACTGTGGGCCAAAACCCATACATTGGACTAATGTACCAGAAGCTGGACAATGGCTTTAGATAATAAACTTTGGAATTAAACAAAAGACAACCAAACACATGATAGCCTTTAGGCCCAAAAGTAAAACTCTAAAACCCCTTTAGCTAACCCATGATCAACCATTCTCTTCTTTTTTGTTAGACCCCTTAGACCTCTCTTCCCTGTCAGCACCATGGTTGCCTCCACCGACAAGTAGCTTTGGTATATAACAATGCCCCCTTCTTTTAAAACACTTTGCCTAAAAGGTGTGAGAAGGAAGCCTTCAACCTATAATATCTTTTCCAAGTGGCATCCTTTCTATCTTGTCCCTAGTAGCTAACCAACAACTCGACAATCAGACGATTGTGGAGGGGGTGGACTCACTGGTCCAAAATCTCCTTCGGCTATGGTTTTAGAACTCCTTGGGGCTTAACCAAGGGCGGCACCATTGTCACCATGATGTTTTCTCCCACAAGTTTCTTAAGTTGGGAGATGTGCAATACGGGATGGATCTAAGCTTTGGTCAATAACCTCAGCTTGTATGCCACTTCTCCAACTCGGCTGTCGATTTTAAAAGGACCATAGAACTATGGTACTAGGTTCTTATTCTGGCACTGTGCTACGGAGATTTTGGTGATATGGTTGGAGTTTGTGGTATACCCAGTCACTTAGTGGAAATTCTTTTTTATTTTCCCCCTCAAATTAGCACATTTAGTCATCATCTCTTGAGCTCTATGCAAATTATGGTGGAAGAGTTGGAGAATGAGATCCCTGGAATTCAGTGTTGTCTCAACTTCCTCTACATTGATAGAGCATAGTATGTAGGAAAGTAGCTTAGGTGAGGAGTACCCATACAAAGCCTAAAAAGGAGTAAGCTTTGTCGAGGCATACTAAGTGATGTTGCACAATCACTCCGCAAGGGACACCCAATTAACCCAATCCTTAGGCCTAGCCCCCACAAAGCACCTTAAATAAGTTTCTAGGCACTTGTTCACTGCCTCTGACTGCTCATAGGTTTGGAGGTGTTATGCGGTACTGAAGGCTTGTTGAACCCCTTGACCCTTATACAATTCCTTCTAGAATAGACTAGTGAAAGTGCTATCTGTATCCGATACTATGGGTTGTGGTAATCCATGTAGTTTAAATACATGTTTTAGGAATAACTAAGCCACTGACTTGGCTAGTAGGAGTGGCCTGATGGGATGAAATGATTGTACTTTGCTAAGCAATCTACCACTACCCATAAGGTACTAAATCCATTAGAGTTAGGCAGCTCCTCTATAAAATCCATGGTAATGTGGGTCCATGGTTGAGAGGGGATTTGGAGGGGCTGTAACAATCCACTTGGAAATGAGTAATATGTTTTTGAACTTGGCACACCTCACAATTTCTAATAAAGGTCTTAACATCTAATTTAATTCCACGCCAATAAAAATTCTTCCTCACTCTATGGATGGTCTAATCAAATCCAGAATGACCCCCCATGAGCTTCCACATAAAAATTGTAAGAGCTTAGCCTTGAACTCTAGACAACTTACAATGTAGAGCCTCCCCTTGTAAAACAATAGTCCCTCTTGCAGGGAATAATATGGGGGTAAATGACCCTGAAGGAATTTAGACATTAAGCCTTGCAGGCTTGGGTCCTTGACATGCCCTTGCTTTGTTTTTTCTAACAATTCTATAGAAGGCACTAATATTAAAGCCAAAGAAACTTCTTCTTCCTTAATAAAGCATCTGCCATTCTATTTTCTTGCCCCTTTCTATACTCAACAATAAAATCATAGCCTAGTAACTTGCTCAACCACTTCTACTGCATAAGAGTCCCAATTTTCTGGTTGATGAGGTAGTTTAAGCTATGGTGGTTAATCTTAACCACAAATGATCAACCCAAAAAGTAAGGTCTCCACTTATGAATTGTAATCACCAATGCATACAATTCTTTTTCATAAGTTCATAACAAAAGAGCCTTGCCTTTAAGTGCCTAACTGAAGAAGGAAATTGGTCTGCCTTGCTGCGTTAAGACAACTCCCATCTCCTTTCCTTTAGGGCTTTTAGGGTCCTAGGTTGAGGCCACTCTATCATAGCTTTTTTTGGATCAGCATGAATCTCTTGGCCAAAAATTAACAAGCTTGAATAACCAATTTCCTGACAACCAAGTCTAGATTTGGACCATTTAGCAAATAATTGATGCTTCCTCAACTAGCTTAGAGTGAGTTCTAAGTGCTCAAGGTGATCTTCCTCACTTTTACTATACACTAGTATATCATTAGAAGAAGAAGAAGAAGAAGAAGAAGAAGAAGGAAAGAAAAAAAAAACCTCCCCAAATAAGGCTTGAAAACCTCATTCATCAAATTCTAAAATGTGGATGGGGGCATTAGTCAACCTAGCATGACTAAAATTTCATAATGGCCTTCATGGGTATGAAAGGTCATCTTGTGCACACCATCAGGCCTAACCTTAATCTAATGGTAACCAGAACTAAGGTCCAACCTATAAAATAACTTTGATCCACTCAACTCATCTAGCAGTTATTCCACTACTGGTATGGAAAAATTATTCTTTATAATGACTTGGTTGAGAACCCTGTAATCCACACACATCATCCATATTCCATCTACCTTTTTAACCACTAACATTGGAGAGGAATAGAGGCTTTGGCTGAGTTGAATTACCCTTGAGTTCATGAGCTCCTTGACAATCTTTTCAATCTGATCCTTCTGAAAAATGGTACCTGTGGAGCCTTACATGCAATAGTTTGGCCCTAACAATAAATTAATGAAGTGATCATATGTCCTATAGGGAGGAAGACTCTTGGTTCATTAAACACATTAGCATACTATTCCAACACCCCCTTTAGAGGCTCAAAATGATTCTGTTCAAGGGTAAGTTCTCATTTAGGATTGTGGAACATGAGGCATATTTGCTGAACTTATGGTTAATCTAGAGTCTAGATACACCTTGCCATCACAGACCACATTGGAAAAAGATTGTACAAATTAATATAATAAAGATAAGAAAAATTTGAAGGCTTCATTGAGAGGTCAAAGTGTTTATTTTATCGCTAATGTATGGATATCAGTGTCAAAACATGAATTATATGTGTGTTACATGTCACTTCATTGGTCAAAATTGTTGAACAAAAAAATCATTAGGTTTTGCCATATTCCTAATCACAATGGTGAGATGATAGCTTGGATGTTAGAGTCCAATATGATTAATTTGGAGATTGACTGACTTTTTCCCATCACTATGGATAATGCCTCTTATAATGATGTCGCTATTGATCATGTGAGAAGGGCATAAAGGATAAGGAGTTCACCAATATAAGAGCAAGTTTATGCACATGCAGTGTGTTGCACATGTTTTAAACCTCATCCTACGTGATGGTTTAAAAGATATATATGATGTAATAACCAGTATTAGAAATGCAATAAGGTCTATGAAATCTTCACCCATGATACTTGCTATGTTTAAAAATTGTACGAAAAGGCTAATATTGAGTGTTGAAAACTGGTGTGCCTAGATGTTCCAACTAGATGAAACTCAACATACATAATGCTGGGTGTTGTTAAAAATTATGAATAAGATTTTGTGCTTATGAATATGGAGGATTCACTACTTTTGACGCCTAAGTTTAAGGGTTGGCAAAGTGCTTGAATATTTATCAAGTTTCAGAAAGTTTTTTATGATGCCACCTTGAAAATTTTTGGTTCATTGTACATGACCACAAATATATTATTTTATTTTGGCAACTTTGTACGATTGAGCAAACTCGGAACAAAATCTATAAGAGTGATGATACTGAGTTGATGAGTATGAAATCTAATATGAATGTTAAGTTTGAGAAATATTGGGAGAGCACTGATAGGATAAGCATGCTTATTTTTGTAGATTTTGTCCTTGATCCAAGAGACAAGATTAAGTTCATGGAATTTTAGTTGAAAATGTGCAAAGGGATTGAGTGTGAAGATATAATTGAGGACAAAGTGAGGTTTATATTGAATCATTTGATTGAGGAATACCACAAGTTTCATGGGTTAAGGAATGGAACATTGTGGCCCAAACAAATTCCAATGGTATTTCGTCAAATATTATTGGTGATAAACTGGACTTTGAAGAATTTGACTCAGTTCTAGACTAATACTATAATGATCTAGTCCAAATTTTTAAGGTTAATATATGGATAATTTTATTGGACCCAAATTATGTTTGATAGGCCATATTGGAAAGCCTGATTTTAATTTTTAAATAATTTTGAATAGGCCAAGGATCTAAAAATTATTATGGTAGATTATGGAATTTTATTGGGTTTAATAATTAGGTTAAAGCTCAGTTAATAATTATGTAAATGGACCCAAACCCCTAAGAACTAAAGCTTGATTTATTTATGAACTCCAAGCCCATCAACCTGTTAAATTTCAAACACGCTCAAATTATAATTCTGCAATCATTTTCAAATTAAAATTCTTAAACTCGATTGTCTTATATATATTTAACCCCATGCATTGCATGTGCATCTTCTTCTTCAGTCCTAGTTTTAGGCTCCGTTTGGTTCCTTAATTGCACTGAGTGCAGTGCACTTTTGAACTCGTTCAACCATCCAAACACCTCAAGTAAGCTATATTATACATGAATTTGGTGGGTTCATTTCCTGCAGATGGATGTGACTAGGCTGGCTGACAAAAGCTTATCTCCTCTACAGTTTTTTTTTTGTGACCGTCAACCTTCTCTCTCTCTCTCTCTCTCTCTCTCTCTCTCTCGTGACAAAATCGGTTTGTACCCAGTAGTAAGGGACAAAACTTTTTTTTTTCAAAAGCCTTCTCTGCAAGTTTGGCATGTGGGGGGACAAAAATGTGATGTAAAGAGTAGTGGGTCCCAGTAATTTTACAACTTTCCATAAATATATCTAAACTCATCTTAAGTAGATTCCACAAAACTCACTCAATCATCTTAACTCACTACTAGTATTCATAGAGAACGCAGCTCAGCTTAGCTTAGCTCAACATCCAAATGTAGCCTTAATCCTCTGTTTACCATTAGTACGTCACAACCGCCAAGGGACCTCACTCACAGCATACACAATCATGCACAATCCCCTCTTGTGCATGTAGAAAATTTCAGTCTCTAGGGTTGTCGTTGACCCACCTCCTGTTAAGACCAATGTTGCTGCCGTCTCCATCATAGCTCACACCTAGCTCATTTCACTTCTTATATAAACAAACTATCAACCTTCCTTGTCCAAGCTGCAACACCTTGCCTGGTTCACCACACGCCAGCCTCGGTTGGATGAGAACTAGTCTAAGACCGCTATAGAAACCACAAGCCCCTCTACATCACTGCCACCCTGTACCAAGCATCAAAGTAGTCATCCTCAACTACCTTCACCCAATGCCAAATGGAAACCGTAGGCTCCCACAATCCTTGCACCACTGCAAATAGTTCGAAAATACCTCCCACATTCATTCATGTTATACTATCGACCACCTCTCACATTTTCTCTCCCACTCTCTCTTATTAGTTCTCTGTCTATGTCTCTATCTTTCTCAATTATGGGCTGGTATGTTATATTGTATCATGGGCGATGCAATTTTACATGGGTCATGGGTTTGCACTTAAGTAGTATGGGTTATTTTAGGGTTACAAACTTACAAACGGTTAGATTATTTTAGGGTTATAAGAATTCTAGAATTTGAGTAAATATAGGTTATTTTAGTATTTCAGATTTTAATTACAAAGTGTTTAATTAGAAATTGACGTGAATTATGTCTATTTTTATAGTTGATGATTTATGTGCTAGAAATATTGGATTAGCACTACGAGGTAAATAACTTTATCATAAAATTAGGATTAGCGTATGTTAGCTATTTAGATATATTATTATTAAAATTAGTTCTTTGGAAGCTAATGTTTATGTACCACATATGTCATGATATTTATAAGCAAGTCATACATCACAATTCATGATTATGTTTAATTTTGCATTTTATATTTATGTATATATTTTGTATTTCATGCACGTTATATAAGACATGTAAGCTTTTACAAGACAAATATAAGATACAAAATTAAGATTAGCCATATGGCCATTCAAATGCATGGTACCAGTGCAGTAAGGGTAGATGTGCAAGTCACAAACTCAAGCGTGGTCCATCACAGTATATTACTATCAGATCATATCAGTGGTTTCCCTTGCGGTCATAGGATGTGGGACCGGTACACAACCTTGCATATGGTTAAATGTATTGGCCAATCAGATAATTCAGACCAGTCAAATAATTTAGATGAGTTAGTTAATTCAAATCAGTCAAATAATTCAGATAAGTCAAGATCAATTATGATAAGAAAAGTCATGCACGTCATAAGCATATGCATAAACAGCCATAATTTTAAATTCTCACCATGAAATATTTTATAAAAAACCTGATGCTTATTATGTTTATATTATGATGAGTTTCTTATTGAGTTTTCAACTCATTTCTAGTTTGTTTTATTTTTTAAAACCACCTAAGGTAAGAGTATTTATGAAGATAGAACTGTAGGATGGGACTTAGCCCAAGGAGATGTGATAGATGCTTAGATCATAGACACTGTTTTCAGTTATGACTTTTATGGTACAAGTTTGATAAATTTTAATAAATGTTTCCTTGTAGTCTCTTTTACATTTTTAGTATTTTTAATAAAAGAATGATTTTATTTATTATATTTTGTATTTGGCACTTCGTGAAAAAGAAAATTTTAAAGTCAAGGCCAGTAGTAAGACTTTGGCACCCTTAAATTTTCTAGAAATGATGTCATTCCTAACTCTAGAATGTTACAAATACTTTTGTGGAGAAAAATAATACGATGTTTGGTTCAAAGCTCGATAAGTATTTGTTGAATGAGATTGAACAAAAGACATATGAGTTCGAGATTTTGCGTTGATGTAAGAAGAATTCATGTAGATATCATATCCTTCTGGAGATTGCACATGATGTGTTGGTCAATTGAGAGCTGCATCTTAACTATTCTCAATTGTGATTGAATACAAAACATAATTGGTTCCTATTTATAGGAAATTATATTAAGATGAGATAAAGTAAATATCCTCATTGTAATAAAAATCAAATCTTTTGATTTATCCTAATTATGAAATCAAATCAGGACAATACTTCGATCTAATTCTTGATTTGATATTATTTTCAACATTCGAATTCTCTCCCTTCCTTTCTCTCTTCTCCATATTTTCTTTTATAATATATTGCATTTTCTATCACTTCATATCCCACCATAAAAGAAGAAACCCAACTCGTCCATGATACATTCTCATTGCCTAACCAACATTATATTATCAGTTAGTTTAACAAATTCTAAGGATCCTTTGTAGAGGTATAAACAAGTCGAGTTCGAGTGGGTTGAACATTTTTGCAAGCTGCTTCATTTAGATATAATAGATAGTTTGTATTTTATTTTATAACTTTGTCTACAAATTTTGACAAACAAACCGAGTTTTTGCTAATATCATTATAAAGTATACATGTATCGACTTATAATAAAAAGTATACATATATCAATGATTATATCCATAAGGATTCATGTAACATATTTAATATTATGAACATGATTTCATTTAATCTCTTTAAATATCTTAAATATTCTCATTATGAATATAAAAATAATATTACAAAGATAATAAAATACAAAGTTATTGAATTTATATGAGTTTTTACGAGTCATATTTTTTAATAATTGATTATAATTTAATGTTCACAAACAACTCATTAATAAACGAATCGAGCCAAACTTAAATTTAACCAAACCGATTTCAAGCAACTTATTGAGTAATAGTATTTATTTACCATCTATTGTCTAAGTAAATTACTATTGAATAGAGCCAATTTTAATGGGCACACTTTGCCAGTAATTTTGAGATGTGACCTCTCTATTAATTTGTCGAAATATATACTCTTCTAATTACGAGGTAGAGTTTTTCTACACAGCAACCATACACTACATATCTACTTTTTTTTTTCTTTTCTTTTCTTTTCTTTCAATAGGTATGTGTTGTAAAGTTGCTAAGTAGAATTTTTATATGAGATAAAATAGGCTTAAGGCCCACCAAACAATGTGAGAACCTCTACCCTAGAAGCATGAAACGTAAGCTTGAGTCCTTAATTGGATACTTAGAATATATCAATATATTTTTAAATAATAATAAAATGGTTTGAATCAAGATGATTTATTGAGTTTTTAGAAAATGAGAAAAAAAAATTGAATAAAATATTATAAAGTTAAAAAATTATTAAAATATAAACTTTTTAATATCATTTTTGTTTTGAAATTTGAAAAAGTTGTATATATATTGTGTTTTATTGAAAAAATTGAAAAAGTTGCAATAATTTGATAAAAAAGTTGAAGATTTTAAATTAAAAAGTGTTTTATATTTAAATAATATTTGAAAAGAAAATATCTAAGAATACTTGAAAATAGTTATGTTACCAAATGAAACTTAATCCTTTGCCAAAAAACAAACAATAATGCTAAAGCAACCGATAAAATGTCCCCGGGATGGTCACTAATTTCTTGTTCTTTTTACTTAATGATTAATGAATTATTTTTTTTAATGAGATTATATTTTTTAAAATGTTTAAGGGTATAATAAAAAAATGTATGAAGGAGGTCCACGTGGGAAAAAAGTAAAAAGCATACAGTTATTTGAAATAATGATATAATAAGGAGAACCACGTAACATGACTTTAAAAAAGAAAAAGCATAGTTATGAACTTATGATATGAGCAATTCGTGTACTTGGAATATATCATTTTCGAAGCGATAATGTATATATTAATTAGTTTATTCTTTTTGAAAAAACCTAAGATTTTTACTTTAATTATATTAGATATATAAAACATATTTTTAATAATATTTTCAGGGATGGATGGTTCAAACTTTGAAGAAACATTTGAATTTTTTTTTTAAAGCTCTTAATATTTTAGACTTAAATCTCTTAAAATTATTATTCCAACTTCAAAAAAAATGTGTAAAACTCGAAATACTATAGCATTATTCTTGTGGAAAATATTTAGGATATACAATTACAGAGTCGCTTAGGAGTGGTCGGGCTGACAAAAGGAGAAAAGCAGCCCTCCATTCATAGCACGCCACATCAAAAACTTCACAATAAAAGAAATAGACTCAACTACACTAGAACGTTTCTAAGAAAAGCAGCTCACTTTTCACCCAAAGCAGTTCGTCACTTCGCTCTTCCTCTTCCTCGCTGCAAAATCTTCCACTACCACCATCTTAATCCGACGCCCAAGAGCTATAGGACAATTGATCGCACGGGAAAAAAAAACATAAAACGAGCATAAGGGTGTGATCTGTAGATTATTAAACCTGTAAATCTTCAAATTTGTAAGCAAATACTGGTTTCTGTAATTCTGTAAATGAGATTTGTAAATCTCTTCCTCTTCCTCCACTAATAGTTTATTTACTGGTTTCTCTTGCCCCTCTTAAGATTAGGTTCTAATTGGCCACTACAAATATGCAGATTAACAGATAAGAGAAATAGATACCAAGATTAAGCCCCCTAACGGTTTGACAAAAGTCTGAGTTTAAGATACTCTTAAAATCATATAACTTAACCCATGTTTGTACTCATATGAACACCAAATCTCACGTATGAAAAAATGAACAACAGAAAAAGAGAGCAGCTAGTTGAGTTGAGCTATAGAGGTGGCAGCGACGGATGAACGTTTCTCATAGTGCGGCAGTTCATGGAGCATCAATCTAGGGAAGAGGTTTCGCACAAGCAACTTACGAGTGAAAGGATTTTTCATTTAAGATGGGTTTGTAAAAATTTAATCCCAATCCCAATTTTTGTTTCCTTTTCACGCTTTGTCTCTCTGCACTTTGGGCAAAGAATTTGTAGTATGACCAAGGGGCGAGAGGGGGGTGCCGTGTGAGAGCCTCTGTGTGACGGGAGGAGATGAAGCTGATAAGTGGGTGCTGTGCGAGAGCTTCTATGTTGCGGGAGGAGATGAAAACGAACGAGTAGAGAAGGGGTTGCGAGATCCAACCAGGGGGGGTGCGAGAGGGGGGTGGAGATTGGAGAGGGGGGTGCAAAGGATTTGCCTGATTCTAATCAGATGTAGTGCAACTATACGATAGGTGTAGTGGAATGCCTAGGTATCAATTAGTTAGTGGTGGACTGCTCTTGGGCTAAAAATAGCCGGACCGTTTCTAATGTTTACTCATATAATTATAGAAAATCTTAGTAATATCATTATACATTAATTAAAAATCAATACTATTTTGAGAAATCCTTTGTCTACAAAAGAATTTCAAGAAAAGTAATTTCGTAAATTGATATAGTTTGATGTGATACATGATTAGATCAAAACATTTTCACTATAAAATAGTTTTGATGTATCATATTAAGTTACGTCAGTTTATGAGTTTATTTTTATCAAATCTCCTTATGGATCTAATACTTCTCATTTATTTTTATTCAAGATTTGGCTATCACCATTTATATTTACACATGATTTTAAATTATACCAATATACATAAATAGAATGATCAAATTTAAAATAAAAAATAATATTTTAGCAGGTTCCACAATATTATAATGGCAGAAACAATTCTTTAAAAGAAATTTTATTTATCATTTTTTTTTCTATTATATTTTCAAACTCTTTTAATATAATAATAAATGATTAACCGACAAATAAAATATAATAAATAATTTCTAATAATTAAAAACGCTATGTTTGAAAATGATTGAAGAGTAATAACAAAAGAGATTGTAGACAACATTAATTTTGCAAAGCAAATGTATCAGAAAAATGATATATCTACTGAGAGTTGGATCGTGACATGGGTCTTGATGCCACTTCTTTTTTTATTTTTTAAACTTAGTGGTTAGGGAAATGTGTTTTAATGATATTGTATTTTTTTATTTTTTTTAAATATTTATGATGATTAAAAAAATACATGAAAAAAAATACATTTATGGTATAATGCCACTCAAGGTATAAACTTTGGTCATTGAAATATAAATCCAAGCCATAATTATTGAAAATAAAGGAAAATAAAACCAAGAATAAAAGAAAAGTAATGTTACTAATAATTTTCGTATCATTTCATAATGTTGTATGAGATAATAGAAGACTATTTATTATATTTTACTTGTAAACTTATTATCTAATATCACATAATGACATGATGAGAGGATGATAAAAAATAGATAATAAATAGATTTTTTTTATAAAAAAAACCTACTCAAGTAGGTTACCAAAAATAAAAGAAAAAAAAGAAGAAAAGGGATTTCTTTTAAATTTTTTAATTAAATCATTCCTTAGTTATATTTTGAATGACGTGCATATTTTCTGGGTTTTCAAAATGTGTCACATGTCAATCAATTAGGCTTATTTAGTTTTCACAATATAGTTAAACATTTCTTAATGGTTTTAAGATAGTTTATCAATAGTAATAAAATAGTTTGAGTTGAAATATTTAATGAAATTTAGAAAAGTAGAGTGAGAAATTGAATAAAAATATTATAAAATTAAAAAATATTGTTAGAATATAAGTTTTTAATATTATTTTTATTTTAAAATTTTAAAAAGTTGAATTATTTTTTATGATTTGTTTTGAGTTAAAAAAGTTGTAATAATTAGGTAATAATTAGATAAAAAAAAGTTAAAAATTTTAAATTGAAAAATATTTGTATTTGAATGATATTTGAATTTTAAAATTAGATCATAAGATGCGATGTGATAAAATGATTTGAGATCATCTATAAAACCAAATAGGGCAATAGTACATAAGTGTCACGTTAACTATCTCATTAAAAAAAAATCAATTTTAAAAATTCAAAACCTATTTTAAAAAAGCACAAAAACATTATAAAAGATAGAAATAATTATAAAAAAACATAAAAATTAAAATTAAAAAACCACTTAAAAACGAGCCACCCATAAGTGGTGGTGGTTTAGCTACCTTTCTTTTTATTTATTTATTTATTTATTTATTTAAGAGTAGTGTTAGCGTGCCGTTTTGTTTTGTGCCTGCTAGCACACATTATTCTTCTTATTTTTTATTACATTTTTAATGTATTTAAATATTTTAAAAAATATATATATATCAATACACTAAAAGTTACTTATTTAATTATTAAGTAAATAAAAGAATTTTAAAAAATTAAATACATGAGCGGTCAAAATGAGGGGATAAACTTAGATGACATACTAGCATTTTCCTTTTATTAATGTTTTTTTTTTCTTTTTAAGTTTTGAAGTGACTTAGGCTATATAATCTGTGAATAATAGTAAAAAAATAATGATAAAATATAAAATAGTAGTGAATAGTAATAAAAAGTAAGTAAAAAGTATGTTTTTGACTCTACCTCAATGGCAAGTTGTTTTTGTTCATAGAGAGGCCAACAATGTTGCTTAGCAAAGTTAGCATTAGTTCATGAGAATGAGTAAATCTGAATTGAAGATGGTCCAATGCAGATTATGTCGATTGTTCAGCTTGAACAGTCTATGTAATGTTGATAGATTTTTCTCTGTCTTTGCATTTCTACATCAATATAATTATTATATTGTTTCAAAAAAAAAAGTATGTGAAAAGTAATGATAAAATATTGAATAGATCATTTCACTACCCAAATGCAACCTCATTCTTTATATATTCTTTTGTATTGTTTGCTAGTTTTCATTCATCTTTTAAATTATTTGGGAATTCTTAAAATAAATTTTTAGACGTATTTTCATACCTTTTATGTTTTCTTAAAATCATTTACTTCTCAACTGAAGTACTTGATCGTTACCTGTTATGCAGCTCATTTCTTTTAGAAAAATGATAGACACATCTTATTTCTTTTTTAATAATTATATCTTAAATAAGAGATATTTTAATAAATATAAATATTTTAACTATAAAGAGATCTTATAAAAAAAATTTAAAGATTGACATAATTTAATATGGTAGCTTAGATTATAAAGTTATTTTTATTATAAAATAGACATAACATATCATATAAAATTGTATATAAATTATAAATTTAACTTTTCTCAAATTAAAATTCCAAATAAACTTTTCGGCAAGTAATTTTTATTTTTTTAGGTCATGTTTAGTTACACAATTTAGATAAAATGAGATTAGATATTTTATTAAAAGTAAAATAAAATATTATTAAAATATAATATTTTAATATTAATTTTATTTTAAAATTTAAAAAAATTAAATTATTTATTATATTTTACGTAAAATTTTTAAAAAAATTATTATAATTATACGCAATGCCAAATTCGGGTTTTGTACTGCTGAATTTTGGGTATGATGCATTGATATGTTCTTCGAGGCAGTGTGGGACCCGCAAACGTGGCCGAATACATTTTGAAACTAGAAAACGAGGCTTGTGGCTTACATTTGGTGCATGAAGACTTATAAGTTTTTTTTTTTCTCCCTTTTCGCGGGCATTTGGTTTTTTTGGCTTGTGGCTTACATTTGGTGCATATAAAGAATAACACACTGCCTTTGATAGAAAACAATCCTCAATATTATTATTATTATTATTATTATTTTGATAACCACAATGCACTTTATTCAAATAAGCAAATATCAAGCATTACAAAGATAAATCTGCCCACATAGCTTGGGAAATACATTGTGGGACCGAATCCCACCAAACAACTATATCATTAAGATTCCATGCATATCTTGCCAAAGAATGAGCCACTCCATTTGCTTCCCTCCCTCTATGTTGCACTTTCCATGATGGGAATTTGTTAAGTATAAGCTTTATATCATGGACAAGAGTACCCCACAAGGTTGAAGAGTAATCCTGTTTTTGCAGCTCCTGAACAACAAGTAAAGCATCTGTTTCAATCTGTAATTCTGATATGCCTAAAGGAATGCACAATTGCAGGCCCCTTAACATAGCAATTAATTCAATTTTCATAGGATCAGCAAGTGCTTCTTCTGGTTTACTAGCTGCAAACAAGACCTGTCCTCTGTCATCTCTTAAGACCACTCCAATACCTGACCTGCATTGATCACTAAAGAGGGCCCCATCTACATTAAGCTTTAGGATGCCCGAAGGAGGTGGTTTCCATCTGCATTGATACCTCAAACCAACTTTCAGCCCTGCTGCAGTTGTCTTATGCTCCTGATATAAAGATAAAGCATGCTCTATGACTTGGTTTGGTGTAAAAAATTTGTCATCATACATCCACTGATTTCGCCTATACCAGAAACCCCATGCCATTAGAAAGAGCTTCTCCAAGTCACCCTCAGATTTTCTTCTTATGACAGACAGAACAAGTTGTAAAAAATCCTGTCTTTGAATAGATGTTTTGAGGGATGGAAAGAGTTGCATCCAACAATCTATAATTAAAGGGCAATAAACCAGTGCATGGTTAACAACTTCCATTTCTTCTTGGCACCAAATGCAACTGTCATCCATAAGTAACTTTCGACTTTTCAAATTGCTGAGAGTAGGGAGTATATTCTTGCACACACTCCATGCAAAAACTTTAATTCTGTGAGGAACATGAAGCTTCCAAATATTCTTCCATATCAATTTCTGATCTGCAGCTGTTGAGCTCTCAGCTTCCTGTCTGTTTTGCTTTACTTTAGTGAAAAAAGAGTATGCACTCTTGACACTATATATACCACTCTTCTCATGTTCCCACACAAGTTTATCTGCCACATTTTCAGAAGGAATTCTGATGCTAAGAACTTCAGTGGCCATTTGAACTGGTAGTAGACTTCTGACCTTGTCAGTGTCCCAGCTTCTTTGATCATCATGCATCAGGTAAGCCACTGTATAATCCCTTAGGTGTTCTAAACCAGGTTGATGAGAGATGAGCTTGTGATTTGGTAGCCAGTAATCAAACCATATTTTTATAGATAAGCCATTTCCCACATGCCACCTGCATCCATGAAGTAAACTGTTCTTTGCTTCCCAAATACCTCTCCAAACATAGGAAGGGGCACTCCCTAAAGAAGAATTCTGAAAACTAGATGTAAGGAAATATCTTGCCTTAAAAACCTTATGGAGAAGTGAATCTTCATTTGTCAAAATTCTCCATCCCTGTTTTGTAAGGAGAGCTTTGTTAAAAATCTATAAATTTTGAAATCCCATACCACCTTCAGTTTTAGGACTACACATTTTATGCCAACTCACCCAACACAGCTTCCTTTCTTCTTTCCTTTGACCCCACCAAAAATTTTCCATCATGCCCTCTAGCTCAGAACATAGGGACTTAGGTAGTTTAAACAGCTCATTGTGTAGGTGGGAATTGAAAGGGCCACTGCCTTCAATAGAACTTCTTTCCCTCCTTGAGATAGTAGTTTTTCTTTCCACCCTTGCAACTTAGACCAAACTCTGTGCTTCAAAGCTAAGAAAGCTCTATATTTCCCTCTTCCAACCATAGGAGGAAGGCCTAGGTACTTTTCATATTGATGGTAATGTTGAACACCCCAAAACTGCATAATTGCCTCCCTTTGAGAAGATGGTACATTATGACTGAATACCATAGAAGTTTTCTCACGGTTGATCTTCTAACCTGAAGCTTGCTCATATATACCCAGCCTATGTTGAAAATTTAAACAGGTTTGCAAGTTTGCTTTACAGAAAATGACACTATCGTCTGCAAACAACAAATGATTCAACTTAGGGGCTCCTCTGCATACTCGGATACCTTCAATTTGTTGATAAGTGTTTGCCTGATCCAACAAAGAAATAAGACCTTCTGTGCATAGCAAGAAAAGATAGGGTAAAATAGGATCCCCTTGCCTCAATCCACGAGAAGGAACAATGTGACCTTTTGGCTCTCCATTCACTAAAATAGAAAATGATACTGACTTTACACAAAGCATGATCAGATTCAGCCATTTTTGACTAAAACCCATCTTCTTCATCACTTCTTCAAGAAAAAGGCAATTCAATTCTGTCATAAGCTTTACTCATGTCCAACTTCAAAGACATAAACCCATCTCTTCCACTTCTCTTCCTTCTCAGAAAATGTATCACCTCATAAGCAGCTAACACATTGTCAGTGATTAATCTTCCAGGAACAAAAGCTGTTTTAGAGGAGGAAATGATAGAGGGCAGTATCCTCTTGAGTCTATTAGCTAGCACCTTGGAAATAAGCTTATAAATCACATTGCAGAGGCTGATAGGCCTATAATTAGAGACAAATTCAGGTTTGTTTTTCTTTGGGACAAGAGTAATGAAAGTATGGTTTATCACAGCAGGAAAATGGCCAGAATTAAGTGCACAAAGAACTGCATCTGTAACATCTTGACCAACAACTGACCAGAAATTCTGATAGAATATTGGAGCCATACCATCTGGGCCAGGTGCCTTTGTAGGGTGCATCTCATCAAGGGCTCTTTTCACTTCCTCTTGTGTAAAGCTAGCATCCAGATTTTCCACCATAGCTGGGGTTATTCTGCCTGTTAGTCTTTGTAAGAACTCCATATTAGCAGAGACTTCAGATTCTTTGAAAAGATTAGAGAAATACTCTATAATAACTTCATCTCTAGCCTCATTAGTCTGCCACGCTCCATTTGAGTCCTTTATACCATTTATCTAATTCTTTTTCTTTCTTTGAGATGCTTTATGATGGAAGAATTTGGAATTTTTATCTCCTTGAGCTAGCCATAAAGCCTTAGATCTTTGTCTCCACATAGTTTCATTTCTTTGTAGCCATTTCTGAACCTCTTCTCTTGCTTCTTGCAGCTTCTGTTTGTCATGAGAAAGAGGATCTATCTGATGAGCCAATTGCAATTTCTCCTGTGCTACTTTTAGACTTCTCTGCACATGCCCAAAGCTAGCTTTATTCCACACAGTTAGCTTCTCTCCACAGTATTGAATCTTCTTCATTACAGTACCCAAATCTCTCCTACCATTGACTCCCCTCCAACCTCTTTGAACAATCTGTTTACAATCTGGAGCTTCAACCCACATGGCCTCAAATCGAAACAATCTTCTCCCCACCTACCTTTGAACTCTTTTAGTCAGCTTTAATATAATAGGCACATGATCAGAATAAGCCACAATACCATAGAGCACAGTGGCCATAGGATAAAAGGAGTGCCACTTAAAATTCGAAAAAAATCTGTCTAACCTCTCACTTATAGTTTGTCCCCCCTCTCTCCTGTTGCACCAAGTACAAGGATTTCCTTCAAAGCCTAGATCATGTAAGTGACATTCCTCAATAACATCTTTAAAGGCTTTCATCTGACTTTCAAATCTGACTCTACCCCCACTCTTTTCATTGTTGTTCATTATCTCATTAAAATCACCCATTAATAACCATCCCTTATCACTAGGGACTTTGATAGATCTCAACAAATCCCATGACTCATATCTCCTACTAACATCTGGTTGACCATTTACACCAGTCAACCACCAAGACTCACTATTCTTCCCCTCCTCAGTAACCTTTGCATGAACATGGAATCTTGAATAGCTTTGTATTTCTACTTTAAAATTGTTCTTCCAGTATAGTGCAATCCCACCACTCCTACCTTCATAACTTACTGCTAAGCAACCATAGAACCCCAGCTTAAACTTTAACTTATCCATAACTTTAGAATGAAGTCTTGTTTCTTGAAGAAACAAAAAATCAGGAGCTTGTTTTCTGACCAAGTCAGAAAGGGTTTGAATTCCCAGTGGGTTCCCAAGCCCACGGGAATTCCAACTTATAAAACTCATTGATTTCGGCAGGGCTGGTGCACAGCCTCTGCCGATACCAAATCATTTGAAACCACCCCCTCTTGTTTACTCTTCTTAAAAGAATCAACTTCATTACTAGAAAAGGCAGTAAATTTACCTCTCTTTTTACCACCTGCAGTAGCTTTGCCTCCTGAAATCTCCTCCACATCTCTTTTCTTCTTTGAAATATCAGTAATAGGGTGGCATCTTGCTCTCTCCTTCCAAGTACTTCTAGTATTTCTACCTTGCTTCTGACCAACATGCAGGGATAATTTTGAATTTCCAGTACCTTGGGCTTGAAAAATAAGGCCTTGTCTCATTTGTCTTTCTACAAGTCCAGAAATAGGTCCAGCAGTAGGCCCATGGGATGGCCCAGCAGTAATAGGTCCAGCATTAGTAAGTCCAGTAGTAGGCCCCTCAGAACTCTTAAGCACTGACTCTCCCACAACATTACTAGCCAGTAAAGGATCATTACTGGCCAATAAAAGATCATTAGTAGCCGTTACCTCAAAACAATCAGTAACTGCTTTGCTATGAAGATTCTCTAGAACAGCAGCTGAACATATGCCTGAATTTAGTATCTTCTCATTGAATGATGAACCGTTACTCATCTTCTCCATCGGGGTAGCAACTGCATCGTGACTCTCCCTCTTCACCTGAGTAGCTTCATCGTGAGCTTGACTCACCCCCTGAGCAGCTTCACCTTGACTCTTCCTCTCCACCTGCACAGTATCTTCATCAGATGTCACCATGTTCTGCCTCTCCCCAGTACTAGTTGATGTCTTCTTACTATACTCACTTGATGAGTCCCATTTCTTTTTAGCACTGGAAGCAGCCCTTAACCATGCACCATATTGAGGAGAAGAATCAGGATTACTCTGGCAATCAACATTTTCATGAATAATTCGACCACAGGTGAAACAAAAACGTGGGAGCTTTTCATACTGCACTGGACTCCAGACTTTTACTCCATTCAGAATACAAGTTCTGCCTCTAGCAAGAGGTTTCTTCATGTCAATCAGAATCTTTACTCGTAAACTACTGCCCCACCCTACCTCTTGGACTTCACCTATTGAACTACCCAACCTTACACCCACTTCTCTATTCATTCCAAACAAAGGTAGATTATGGAATTGCACCCAGAAAGGTGTAGTATCAAACTTCAGATCATGTATTGGAGAAATGTCATCAAAAGGATTAATAACAAACAGCTGACCATCAAAAACCATGCTCTCCCCTCAACGATCATCTGCTTGTCAGCATGAGTTGCAAAGATCATTACATACATATTTCTCCCAACCTCCCTTAACGCTGCAGGTTTACTCAGGCGCCAAATCTTCTTCAAAGTAGACTCTACCACCTGTGTTGCCAATTGTCTATCAGACAATATTTTACCAATCAAACTAAGATCACCCTTCTTCTTTATCTCAGAAACTGCTTCTTCTTCAATCATAATAGACGTATCCTCTTCCTCATTCAACTGAAGATTACTCCACAAACTATTAAGCTTATCCATTATAGATAGCTCAACAGAGAGATACTACACTGAATCAAGAACAAAATGATGAAGAAAAACACCACCGTTCAAAAGAACATGGACATACCACCACCTCTATTTTCTCCAAGCGAAACTAGAGAGAAAACTAGAGAGGAGACTTGAGGATACTTAGATGGCTAATCATTCTTATCCTCAATATTATTGATTCAGTTTTCAAGTAGATATATACATCATGCATATTCTATCTTAGGAAAGTATATAAAGTCTGAAATTTGAAAATTTACAACAGTTACAAAATAATAAATGTACAGAGATATATGAATTGATTTTCCTTTGCTGTCACAGATTGCTGAGATCGTGGATATGCTTGACTATTTACAGCTTCTATTTTTGGTCACTATTGTTTTCCTTAATGTTTAAAGAAATATTTTTAAATGATTTTGTGATTTTTTTAAATAATATGTAAGAATATAAAAAAATGAATGAAAAAAATAGAAAAATAATTAAAAAACCAAATGATCTTATTAAGATCCGTCCTCAAACTATATCTTCGATGGATGTAGAAGTGTCCTTTGCCTAAGAATTGTTAAGAAAACGGAAGGGAGTATACAAGTTCAAAACGAGCACAGGTAAGAGAGGTTTTTCTCTTAATATATATTTATTTCCATTTGTTGTAATATTATATTATAATAATTTTAGTGTATTTTGATATTGGGTGATTGAGTTACAACCCATGTCTGGGAGGGAGGAGAGATATGCGATGGGAAAGGATCTCGAAAGCTAAAGAACCCATCATTTTTCATGTCTTTATCGATAGGAAAATGCTAGCTAGTGTACATCTATTTTCATTTTTATTTATTTATTTTTATGTTTACCATAGAAATGTTCAGCTATATAGACTTTCATTAATCATTGCTTTGAAAAATTTACATCTATTCACTGTTTCTAGTCAATGAAACCGATCGGAAACCATTAATGGGGCACTCTTTTTACTTTTAGCATAATGCTACTACATCAGGACTGTACCCCTCAAGTGTATTATTTGATAATTTTTTTATTTAATAATTAAAAAAATAATTTTAAATATATTAATATATTTTTTATTATTTTTGCGAGCTGTTTCATTTAGATATAATAGATAGTTTATATTTTATTTTATAACTTTGTCTACAAATTTTGACAAACAAACCGAGTTTTTGCTAATATCATTATAAAGTATACATGTGTCGACTCATAAAAAAAAGTATACATGTATCAATGATTATATCCATAAGGATTCATGTAACACATTTAATATTATGAACATAATTTCATTTAATCTCTTTAAATATCTTAAATATTCTCATTATGAATATAAAAAAAATATTACAAAGATAATAAAATACGAAGTTATTGAATTTATATCAATTTTTACTAGTCATATTTTTTAATAATTGATTATAATTTAATGTTCACAAACAACTCATTAATAAACGAATTGAGCCAAACTTAAATTTAACCAAACCGATTTCAAGCAGCTTATTGAGTAATAATATTTATTTACCATCTATTGTCTAAATTACTATTGAATATGGCTAATTTTAATGCACACACTTTGCCAGTAATTTTGAGATGTGACCGCTCTATTAATTTGTTAAAATATATACTCTTCTGATTACGAGGTAAAGTTTTTCTACGCAACAACTATACACTACATATCTACTGTTTTTTTTTCTTGATAGATATGTAGTTTAAAGTTGTTAAGTAGAATTTTTATACGAGATAAAATAGGCTTAAGGTCCCCCAAACAATGTGAGAACCCCCACCCTAGAAGCATGAAATGTAAGCTTGCGGCCTTATTGGATATTTAGAATATATCAATATATTTTTAAATAATAATAAAATGGTTTGAATCAAGATGATTTATTGAATTTTTGGAAAATGAAAAAAAAATTGAATAAAAATATAATAAAGTTAAAAAATGATTGAAATATAAACTTTTTAATATCATTTTTGTTTTGAAATTTGAAAAAGTTGAAGATTTTAAATTAAAAAGTATGTTGTATTAGAGTTATATTTGAAAATAAAATATCTAAAAATACTTGAAAATAGTTATGTTGCCAAATGAAACTTAATCATTTGCCAAAAAACAAACACTAATGCTAAAGCCACCGATAAAATGTCTCCGGGAAGGTCACTGATTTCTTGTTCTTTTTACTTAATGATTAATGAATTAAATTTTTAATCATATTATATTTTTTTAAAATGTTTAAGGGTATAATAAAAAAATGTATGAAGGAGGTCCACGTGGGAAAAAGTAAAAAGCGTACAGTCATTTGAAATAATGGTATAATAAGGAACCACGTAACATGACTTTAAAAAAGAAAAAAAGCAGAGTTATGATATGAGCAATTCGTGTACTTGGAATATATCATTTTCGAAGTGATAATGTATATATTAATTAGTATATATATTCATTTCAAAAAAAAATTAGTATATATATTAATTAGTTTATTCTCTTTGAAAAAACCTAGGATTTTTACTTTAATTATATAAGATATATAAAACATATTTTTAATAATATTTTCAGGGATGGATTGTTCAAACTTTGAAGAGACATTAGAATTTTTTTTTAAAGCTCTTAATATTTTAGACTTGAATCTCTTAAAATTATTGTCCGAACTTCAAAATATGTGTAAAACTCGAAATACTATAGCATTATTCTTGTGAAAAGTATTTAGGATATATAATTATAGAAATCTTAGTAATATCATTATACGTTAATTAAAAATTACTTGTAAATTTATCATCTAATATCACATAATGACATGATGAGAGGATGATAAGAAAATAAATGATGAATAGATTTAAAAAAAAAAAAAAAAAGAAACCCACTCAAGTAGGTTACCAAAAAAATAAAGAAAAAAATAAAAGTGATTTCTTTTAAATTTTTTAATTAAATCATTCAGTAGTTATATTTTGAATGACGTGCATATTTTCTGGGTTTCCAAAATGTGTCACATGTCAATCAATTGTAGTAGATATGTAGGCTTATTTAGTTTTCACAATATAGTTAAAATTTTCTGAATGGTATTAAGATAGCTTATGAATAATAATAAAATAATTTGAGTTAGGATATTTTATAAAATTTTAGAAAAGTAGGGTGAGAAATTGAATGAAAATATTATAAAATTAAAAAATATTGTTAGAATATAATTTTTTAATATAATTTTTATTTTAAAATTTAAAAAAGCTGAATTATTTTTTATAATTTGTTTAGAGTTGAGGAAAGTTGTAATGATTATATAAAAAAAAGTTAAAAAGTTGAAATTGAAAAGTGTTTATATTTGAATAATATTTGAATTTTAAAATCAAATAACATAAGATACGAGGTGATAAAATGACTTGAGACCATCTATAAAACCAAATAGGGTAATAGTACATAAGTTCCACGTTAACTATCTCATTAAAAAAATAATCAATTTTAAAAACTGAAAACCTATTTTAAAAAAGCACAAAAACATTATAAAAGATAGAAATAATTATAAAAAGAACATAAAAATTAAAATTAAAAACCACTTAAAAACGAGCCACCCATAAGTGATGCTAGGTGGTTTAGCTACCTCTTCTCTCTCTGTTTTATGTTTTTTCTTTTTTTCTTTAAAGAGTAGTGCTGGCATGCTGCCTAGTTTTGTGCTTGCTAGCACAAATTATTGTTCTTATTTTTTTATTACATTTTTAACATATTTAAATATTTTAAAAAAATAAAAAAATTATACCAATACACTAAAAGTTACTTCTTTAATCATTAAGTAAAGAAAAGAATTAAAAAAAAATTAAATACATGAGCGGGCAAAATGAGAAGGCAAACTCAGATGACAGACTAGCATTTTCCTTTTATTAATGTTCTCTTTTTTTCTTTTTCTTTTTTTAATAGGCTACGTTGGGTTGTGAGGTGATCTTATATGATCTGTGAATAATAATGAAAAAGTAATTATAAAATATAAAATAGTAGTGAATAGTAATAAAAAGTAAGTAAAAAATATGATTTTGACTCGACCTCAATGGCAAGTTGTTTTTGTTCATAGGGAGGCCAACAATGCTACTCATTAGTTTGCAAAGTTAGCATTAGTTCATGATAATGAGCAAATCTAGATTGAAAATGGTCCAATGCAGATTATGTCGACTGTTTAGTTAGAATAGTCTATGTAATGTTGACAGATTTTTCTGTCTTTGCATTTCTACATCAATATAATTGCTATATTGTTTAAAAAAAATACGAAAAAAGTAATGATAAAATATTGAATAGATCATTTCACTACCTAAAAGCAACCTCATTCTTTATATATTCTTTTGTATTGTTTGCTAGTTTTCATTCATCTTTTAAATTATATGGGACTTCTTAAAATAAGGTTTTAGAAGTACTTTCATACCTTTTATGTTTTCTTAAAATCAATTACTTCTCAACTGAGGTACTTGATCGTTACCTGTTATGCAGCTCATTTCTTTTAGAAAAATGATAGACACACTTTATTTTTTTTTATAATTTTTTTATATAATTATATCTTAAATAAGAGATATTTTAATAAATATAAATATTTTAGTTACAAAGAGATATTATAAAAATAAACTTAAAAATTGACATAATTTAATATGGTAGGTTAGATTACAAAAATTATTTTTATTATAAAATAGATATAACATATCATATAAAATTATATTAAATTATAAATTTAACCTTTCTCAAATTAAATTTCCAAATAAACATTTCGGCAAGTAAATTTTATTTTTTTAGGTCTCGTTTAGTTACACAATTTAGATAAGATGAGATTAGATGTTTTGTTAAAATTAAAATAAAATATTATTAAGATATAATATTTAAATATTAATTTTATTTTAAAATTAAAAAAAATAAATTATTTATTATATTTTACGAAAAAAAAAATTATGATAATTATTTGCAATGCCAAATTCGGGTTTTGTACTGCAGAATTCTGGAAATGATATGTTCTTCGAGGCAGTGGGGGATCCGCAAACGCTGGCCGAGAACATTTTGAAACTTGAAAACGAGGTTTGTGGCTTTCATTTCGTGCATAAAGATTTTAAGGTTCGGTTTGGCTATTAAAATTTTTCATCTCAAATATAAAATTCTCATCTCATCATTACAACTTTCTCAAATCTTCATATAAAATATAATAAACTATTCAATTTTTTTTTAATTTTTTCAAATTTCAAAACAATAATAATATTAAAATATTTAATATTTTATCTTAAAATTCAAAATTCTTAACTGAGAATTCTCAGTGGCCAAGCAAGTTTTTTTTTTTCCCCCTTTTCGCGGGCATTTGGTTTTTTATTTGTTTTGCGAGTAATTCAGACATACTAACCTGAGGGATAGGGGAAAGCTTTACCATGAAAACTTGGTGAAAAGCGGATGGAGAGGGTGGAAACCAAAGGAGAAGATCATGTCTTTCATATCTTTGATCCCAACAGTGAAAAGGCGAAGAACTTGATTAAACGCTTGACTTCATTCATCAATGAATGATATTTATTATCATCTTTCCAGTCATGCGAATGTGTAGATTTTCTAGGCGTGAAAAATTGTTTGCTATTACTGTTAATTGGCCATGGCTTTGTTTATGGTTGAAAAATAAGCAGACATAAAGCGAACCTTGCGGCAGATCATATCATCATAATCTCTTGCTTCACATGTATTTTTGTCTTGCTTTGAATGTTGGGAGTTTTCTACGGTGAGAGGCAATACCATTTCCACGCAGTCATGGATGCTGGTTTCGACCACGTTTAGGTAAATGCTTCCTCTCTTTCGTTCTTATTTTTAATGATTTTCCTTTCAGACCGATTTTCGGTTCTTTCGATTTTATTCAGAGTTTCGTTTCCAGAAATTGGGTTTTTAAATTTCCAGTTGCTTAGAAACTTTTTTATTTGGACTTCCTTCCAACTTCTCTTTAAAAACTAAGAAGTGTTGTGAAATTGGCAAGGTGGAGCATATGTTTTCTATGTAGCATGTTAACGTCGTATTTCGTACGTCCTTGGGTCGGGTCGCTCAGCCGGTTCGGGCCTTCACTCGTGCCAGATCCTAAGGCGAGAGAGGGGTGGCTTGGAGAACCTCCGATGCCAAAGTTAGTATAGAGTAGATATCAAATTGATTTAAAGAATAAAACAACAATTATGTGTAATTGATAGTAGACTTGAATTCATCCTCTTGTCTTGTAGTTCTGGGTGACTTTTATACTTGGTCTTTCAAGTCAGGTGGACCATGTCCTGTGTTTTGAGGCAGAGGGACGCCTCCCATCCGAAGTCTCCACCTCTATACTACATTTAATGCGGCGTAGTTTTTTTGGTATCAGTCATTTAATGGGACGTGGGTCTCTGGCAGAGTTGCCTGATGCTATTTTTTTCCTTTTCCCTGATCATAGTTTCTCGTGTCCTTCTGTAACATCTCATCTCAATATTGATGATTACCCCCGACTCACACATGTCTGGAGCCCGCTCGATTCGCACGGGTCTAGGATTCGCCTCGAGCTACCAAGAGGGGCCTTTATAGGCTTGGATCAGCATTCCTGTAGCTCATGGGGTCTTGTAAAATAATGAGCCTGGGGCAGTATTATGGACTTTAGATCCTGACGAAAATACCTCCTAACATATCATATATACTAATATAATCTATTTTACATTGTTTTAAATTGAATAATCATATGTGTGTGTCTATATATATATATTATATTTTTAATATTGTAAATTGACTATAAAATATTTAATAATAAAGTGAACTCTTTTTATATATGCATGCTCCGTTTTATATATACTTGATATATATTTTTTTAATAATTGTGAATGTAATTATGTATAATATACTATTTAAAATTATAAAATTCAACATAAATAATGATTCGCACGTTACGCTGGTAATAGGCTTGTTGTAATAATGACTAGGGCTGTGCATATGATCGTACATCTGACAGACCCGATTATGATGATCCGAACCGACCCAGATTTTATCGGGTTATCACTTGAACGGGTCTCCAACCGACTAAATAACGGGTTTGTAAATTGGTAACAATCCGTTCGACTAAATAACTCAACCTCAAGCACTCTGGTGAACAACTTCACATCCTTCTAGCCAACATGGAAGCCAATGGTATGCAGAGAAAAAATTCACAAAAATGAAAAGCAACGAAATAGAAAATAATGAAAAAAGTAACAAAGAGAACCAGTTGTGGAGCACGAAATGCGAACAATTTGACAAACTAGGGGGAGGGGATGTGCTAGGGTGGGTCCAGATATACACGGGTCAGCAGATCTGGAGTCGTGGTCCCACGCCGCGGAAGACGACGGAGCACTCCGGCAGCTCCCCTAGATCGGCGTAGAGCGACTCGTCCTCCTCCCTCATCGGGAAAAACTCACCACGTTGGCTTCCCCTGAACCCCTCTCTGCATAAATGGGGCTTTGAGCACTGTCGAAGACGTCGTCTCTGCCGAACCAACTGAATTCGTACGACGACTCGTCCCCTAGATCTGCAAACTTCTCCTCCGGCTTGGGCTTGGCGCTTGCGACAGTTTCGGGCTTTGAGGGTTCGTTCGTCGAGTGGTGGTTTCTGGAAGCCGGCCACGGATGCTCGCAAGAGTAGGTCTCTTCATCTCCCATGGTTTGTGAATAAATTTCCGTTTCTGTGGAGAACGCCCTTCTGTGAATAAGTCTTCGTGCCGTTTCTGTGAATAATCTTCGTTTCCCATGTTTTTTAAAGTCGGGTCATACGGGTTCGACCCGGTTTAGTTTTTTTTTCGGATCGAGTCATCTCGGGTCAATGCCTAAAATGAAGGTCTGCGGGTCGGTTCGGGTACAAAACCGGATTTTCATAGCCGGGTTGCAGGCCTAATAATGACAATGCCGAGTGGGACGTGCGTGACTAATGGGGAGCTTGGAGTCTGAAGCGTTTCCCTCTTCCTTTTTTTTTCTATTATTTTGTTATTATTTATTTATATATATTTATTTTATTTTCCATCGCTTAATTTCACATTTTAAAAACGTCATTTCTAGAGAGGTTTCTTGTGCAAGATTGAGGAACAAAATCAAATTTTGTTTAATGAATAATGCAACTTGTTTCGATAATTTTTTTTAACATAATGTTTAAAGAAATATTTTTAAATGATTTTGTGATTTTTTTAAATAATATGTAAGAATATAAAAAAATGAATGAAAAAAATAGAAAAATAATTAAAAAAAACCAAATGATCTTATTAAGATCCGTCCCCAAACTATATCTTCGATGGATGTAGAAGTGTCCTTTGCCTAAGAATTGTTAAGAAAACAGAAGGGAGTATACAAGTTCAAAACGATCACAGGTAAGATAGGTTTTTCTCTTAATATATATATATTTATTTCTATTTGTTGTAATATTATATTATAATAATTTTAGTGTACTTTTATATTGGGTGATTGGGTTAAAAACAACCATGTCTGGGAGGGAGGGAGGAGAGATATGCGATGGGAATGGATCTCGAAAGCTAAAGAACCCATCATTTTTCATGTCTTTAACGATAGGAAAATGCTAGCTAGTGTACATCTATTTTCATTTTTATTTTATTTTTATGTTTACTATAGAAATGTACAGCTATATAGACTTTCATTAATCATTACTTTGAAAAATTTACATCTATTCACTGTTTCTAGTCAATGAAACCGATCGGAAACCATTAATGGAGCACTCCTTCTTCTTTTATAGCATAATGCTACTACATCAGACCGTACCGCTCAAGTGTATTATTTGATAAATTTTTTTATTTAATAATTAAAAAAATAATTTTAAATATATTGATATATTTTTTATTATTTTTGCGAGCTGCTTCATTTAGATATAATAGATAGTTTATATTTTATTTTATAACTTTGTCTACAAATTTTGACAAACAAACCGAGTTTTAATTTGCTAATATCATTATATTTAAACTATACATGTATTGGCTCATAAAAAAAAGTATACATGTATCGATGATTATATCCATCAGGATTCATGTAACATATTTAATATTATGAACATAATTTCATTTAATCTCTTTAAATATCTTAAATATTCTCATTATGAATATAAAAAAAATATTACAAAGATAATAAAATACGAAGTTATTGAATTTATATCAATTTTTGCTAGTCATATATTTTTAATAATTGATTATAATTTAATGTTCATAAACAACTCATTAATAAACGAATCGAGCCAAACTTAAATTTAACCAAACCGATTTCAAGTAGCTTATTGAGTAATAGTATTTATTTTACTGGAAAAATATAGTTACAAACATAATTGTGTATTAATCTGTGTACTAATGTGATGTAATTTGTTAAAAAATAGATTTTATTAAAAATAATGTTAATTTAAATTTTAAGTATGAATAAATCAGTATTGATATATAAATTAGTGCACAATTATACTTATATGCAGCAAAACTCTTCGATAACTGCACCACTCAAAACTTTATTCCTCGGCTCCTTTTGAATGCATGGCTTCTTGATTCTCATTTGCCGAGAAAAAGAAAAGTACGGAAAAAGACAAAGCAAGTCCAAAGGTTGTTTCTTTACTTTTTTCCTCTTCCTAAGGTCTATGAATCATATTCGTAGTTTGATGATTCTCTTGCTTTTTGATGGCCAGATAACCCACTACTGTGCTTGTGCTCACATTCTCAAGTTGCTTTTCCTTTCATGTTTCTTTCCTTCCTGGCCAAGAAATCCCTTTCCTTTCTCTCCAACATCTTGCTTTTGTGAATTTTAAAGTTGACAGTGAAGCGGGTTTTTTAATATCATCGTTGATATTGCATGCAGATGAGAAGAAAATGTGTGTGAAAAAGGAATAGTAATAGTGAAAATGACGAAGGGCGACGGTTCAGAGAAGAGAGTTCCTGCTGACCATGGCTTCACCGATATTGTGCTTTCTTGGTCCCTTGAAGATATTGAAAACGAAGACGTATACAAGTACCAGGTTTGCTTTATTCCATCATTCTCCTCGCACATTTCTGTTTAGTTATTATAATCTCAGGGCAGCTTTGGAATGATTTCTAGCATTTAACACTCAGTGAAGTATGGATGAAGAATCTCATGCTTTCGAAAAGTTAAAAAAAAAAAAAGTAGAAAATAAAAATAAAATTTATCACTATCTGTTTACTTGTAGATCATGATCTAGTCGTGAAATGTATGTGTGCTAAAGCAGTATAGTGATATATTGTTTGACCCTTCAGTTGAGTTATATCTGGTTTTGCAATAATTTGTAGAGGGCCGTGCAACTTTGATTAGTCGGGACTTTGTTCTCGGATACCTAGTGCCAATAAGATTCTGATAAAAAAAAATAAAATTAAGTGCTATTTGTTACTTTGGTCATGAGACTAATATTAGATTTTCTAAGGAACTGATTGGGAAAAAACTTGAGCATAACAAGATGCACGTGTTCATCTACATAAGCATACACATAACTTTATACATGTATATATGTATATATACATGTGTGTTACTGCATATACCCACATATATAGGATATATAAAGGCAATCTGTCTTAAAGGAAAAATAAAAGACCCTTTCAAAACAGGGGATGTATGAATCTTTTCTCCCTTGCGAAAGAAAAAGGAAAGAAAGACTATGTAAAATGGGATTATATTTCATCCTCATTACGTTGGAATTACAAGTTGATGGTTTAAGCTGTGTAAAATGGGATTACCATCTTTTAATTATCTCTTGAAAAAATTTAATTGGAAAGAAAGACTTGCGCTGGAGATTTATGTAGCGCTTCTATTATCTCCTCTCTCCCCCCCCCCCCCCCTCCCCTCTCCCTCTTCTCTTTTTCTCTCTCTCCCCTCCCCTCCCTCACCAAAAAAAAAGGGAATAAAAAATAAAAGAAGACAATTAAATAGGATATGAACTTAGAAGGAAAAATTGTGTTGCCTATAATATTATTTGGGAACAAAGCTATTGTATAGGTTCCTTATAACACTGATTTTTTTCTTTTCTTTTCTTTTCTTTTCTAAATTTCAGTACAGAAGAAAATAATCTAATGTCATTGCATCAAGATTTAAGTGGTTTGACTTGAAAGTGTGTATTGACTAGCAAAGACTGTCATGAGCAAACACTCCAAAATTAAGCCCCAGTGAACCAAATATATTATTATCACACACTAGGGAATATTTCATAAACGAGAAAAATTATACAGTCTTCTCAATAAGCTCAATCCACGGGATACAAAAGAGAGCAAATAAATGGAAAAAATGATGCTAGCTCTAAACCTTGTGCAATTTGTGCAACTCGAAGGATTTATTAGCTTTCTCCTGCTTGGAGAATGAAAGTCCAATTTGTATTGTATAAGAGCAGAAATCCAACCAAATACATATGAAGAAATTTGATTAGGAGATGGAAAACAACAGCAAGTCCATTTAATTGGATTGGCTTTGAAACCTACATCCAATTTCTGATGGGAGAAGTCAAGCCATATGTCAACAAATTGCAACCTTGCAGTTGCTACAATGAAGCTTTGATGCTGGTTTGTTGCGACCAACAGAGAGTTTAGGATTAATAGAAAAAGAACCAATCACAATCATAAAAATACACAAATTAGATTGTCTTTGAAGCCTACATCTACTCTTGGAGTACGATATTGAAGATATTCAATGTTGCAGGATGGAGTAGAAATGAGATAAGCAACATCCAAACCCAGAATCTCAGTACACCTAAATCCATGCCCTCATAAAAGATAATCGTTCTCAAAGAGAAACTTATTTATATGCTGTAAATTCCTATTCCTTGTTGGATAAGCTACACCAAATTAGTTAATTCTCTCACTCTAGTTCTCATCTACAAGGAAAGTCAATTTGGAGATGAATTTAAATAGGAATTTGAGTCAAGCTTCAACAGCTTGGATTCCGCCAAGCACAACACCATAGAATCTCCAAGGGCGTCTCCTCCATAGTTGAACTTGAGCAGAGGAATTGATTTAGTCGACATATTTGCCGAATACCCTATGTTGCCAAAGTAGTTGATTGATATTGATAATCAATCAGAATTTTCTTGGAAAATATAATCGAATTGGATATTATTATTATTTTAGTTATGGGATGTAGCTAACCTGTGGGCGATTTCAACTTATTTTTTTGAATGAAAAGACAATTATCCTTATACACGTGATTGGAAGTAACATATGTTGGATTTCAAATGCGCATCCTAAATACAAAGCTGTTAGTCATTTCGCCTTGTTTAATAAACTGATCAATAGACACATTTGATATGAGGCTTCTTTTAACATCGTTGTGTTGGGATAGAAAGAATTTTTTTCTCATCAAATCCTTCCGTTTTGATAATTTTTTCTCTCAAACCTTAGCTTCAGCTTGTACAAACGATTCTGTTAAATGAGTGTAGTCATGTCTTCCAAACAAGGTGAAAGTTGCATATAAATATGTGGGCTTCATTTGTTCAAGCTTTCAGACATTCTATTATATAATGGCTTAATCAATCTTGATGAATCTGCAACAAATACAGGCTGTTTCACTTTATCTTCTCCTATTTGCATTTTCCAAGTGGATTAATTTATTCGGATGAGCTTTTTGACCTCCAAGAAGTTTGTTTGGCACTCTATTTTGATTGAATTCTTGTTTCATAATTACAGGTGGAAAACATTCCGCAATCCTT